>MRSW03000225.1:0-39494 GCA_001923025.3 Taenia multiceps | reverse complement strand
ACATGTCAGATTGTCACTCACTTGTCTACCTCTCAAGCTGTCACCCTGTCCGCTGACAGTGTCAAGCCTTGTCCCGCACTCACTGACTGACTTACAGGTGACAACTATGCACCACATGTCCGAGTGTCACTCACTTGTCTACCTCTCAAGCTGTCACCTGTCAAGCTGCAGGTTGTCAAGCCTTGTCACGCCTCACTGACTGACTTGACAGGTGACAACTATGCCCACATGTCAGAGTGTCACTCCCTTGGTCTACCTCTCAAGCTGTCCCTGTCAAGCTGCAGGCTGTCAAGCCTTGTCACGCCTCACTGACTGACTTGACAGGTGACAACTATGCACCACATGTCAGAGTGTCACTCACTTGTCTACCTCTCAAGCTGTCACCTTCAAGCTGACAGGTTGTTCAAGCCTTGTCACGACCCTCACTGACTGACTTGACAGGTGACAAAATGCACCACATGTCAGAGTTCACTCTTTGTCTACCTCTCAAGCTGTCACCCTGTCAACTGACGTTGTCAAGCCTTGTCAACGCTCACTGACTGACTTGACAGGTGACAACAATGCACACATGTCAGAGTGTCACTCACTTGTCTACTCTCAAGCTGTCACCTGTCAGCTGACAGGTTGTCAAGCCTTGTCACGCCCTCACTGACTGACTTGACAGTGACAACATGCACCCACATGTCAGAGTGTCACTCACTTGTCTACCTCTCAAGCTGTCACCTGTCAAGCTGACAGTTTCAAGCCTTGTCACGCCTCACTGACTGACTTGACAGTACAATGCACCACATGTCAGAGTGTCACTCCTTGTCTACCTCTCAAGCTGTCACCTGTCAAGCTGTCAGGTCAAGCCTTGTCACGCCTCACTGACTGACTTGACAGGTGACACATGCACCACATGTCAGAGTGTCACTCACTTGTCTACCTCTCAAGCTGTCACCTGTCAAGCTGACAGTGTCAAGCCTTGTCACGCCTCACTGACTGACTTGACAGTGACAACTATGCACCACATGTCAGAGTGTCACTCACTTGTCTACCTCTCAAGCTGTCACCTGTCAAGCTGACAGGTTGTCAAGCCTTGTCACGCCTCACTGACTGACTTGACAGGTGACAACTAATGCACCACATGTCAGAGTGTCACTCACTTGTCTACCTCTCAAGCTGTCACTGTCAAGCTGTCAGGTTGTCAAGCCTTGTCACGCCTCACTGACTGACTTGACAGGTGACAACTATGCACCACATGTCAGAGTGTCACTCACTTTCTACCTCTCAATCTGTCACCTGTCCAGCTGCAGGTTGTCAAGCCTTGTCACGCCTCACTGACTGACTTGACAGGTGACAACTATGCACCACATGTCAGAGTGTCACTCACTTGTCTACCTCTCAACTGTCACCCCTGTCAAGCTGACAGGTTTCAAGCCTTGTCACGCCTCACTGACTGACTTGACAGGTGACAACTATGCACCACATGTCAGAGTGTCACTCACTTGTCTACCTCTCAAGCTGTCACCTGTCAAGCTGACAGGTTCAAGCCTTGTCACACGCCTCACTGACTGACTTGACAGGTGACAACATGCACCACATGTCAGAGTGTCACTCACTTGTCTACCTCTCAAGCTGTCACCTGTCAAGCTGACAGGGTCAAGCCTTGTCACGCCTCACTGACTGACTTGACAGGTGACAACTATGCACCACATGTCAGAGTGTCACTCACTTGTCTACCTCTCAAGCTGTCACCTGTCAAGCTGACAGGTTGTCAAGCCTTGTCACGCCTCACTGACTGACTTGACAGGTGACAACTATGCACCACATGTCAGAGTGTCACTCACTTGTCTACCTCTCAAGCTGTCACCTGTCAAGCTGACAGGTTGTCAAGCTCTTGTCACGCCTCACTGACTGACTTGACAGGTGACACAATGCACCACATGTCAAGTGTCACTCACTTGTCTACCTCTCAAGCTGTCACCTGTCAAGCTGACAGGTTGTCAGCCTTGTCACGCCTCACTGACTGACTTGACAGGTGACAACATGCACCACATGTCAGAGTGTCACTCACTTGTCTACCTCTCAAGCTGTCACCTGTCAATGACAGGTTGTCAAGCCTTGTCACGCCTCACTGACTGACTTGACAGGTGACAACTATGCACCACATGTCAGAGTGTCACTCACTTGTCTACCTCTCAAGCTGTCACCTGTCAAGCTGACAGGTTGTCAAGCCTTGTCACGCCTCACTGACTGACTTGACAGGTGACAACTATGCACCACATGTCAGAGTGTCACTCACTTGTCTACCTCTCAAGCTGTCACCTGTCAAGCTGACAGGTTGTCAAGCCTTGTCACGCACGCCTCACTGACTGACTTGACAGGTGACAACTGCACCACCACGTCAGAGTGTCACTCACTTGTCTACCTCTCAAGCTGTCACCTGTCAAGCTGACAGTTGTCAAGCCTTGTCACGCCTCACTGACTGACTTGACAGTGACAACTATGCACCACATGTCAGAGTCACTCACTTGTCTACTCTCAAGCTGTCACCTGTCAAGCTGACAGGTTGTCAAGCCTTGTCACGCCTCACTGACTGACTTGACAGGTGACAACATGCACCACATGTCAGAGTGTCACTCACTTGTCTACCTCTCAAGCTGTCACCTGTCAAGCTGACAGGTTGTCAAGCCTTGTCACGCCTCACTGACTGACTTGACAGGTGACAACTATGCACCACATGTCAGAGTGTCACTCACTTGTCTACCTCTCAAGCTGTCACCTGTCAAGCTGACAGGTTGTCAAGCCTTGTCACGCCTCACTGACTGACTTGACAGGTGACAACTATGCACCACATGTCAGTGTCACTCACTTGTCTACCTCTCAAGCTGTCACCTGTCAAGCTGACAGGTTGTCAAGCCTTGTCACGCCTCACTGACTGACTTGACAGGTGACAACATGCACCACATGTCAGAGTGTCACTCACTTGTCTACCTCTCAAGCTGTCACCTGTCAAGCTGACAGGTTGTCAAGCCTTGTCACGCCTCACTGACTGACTTGACAGGTGACAACTATGCACCACATGTCAGTGTCACTCACTTGTCTACCTCTCAAGCTGTCACCTGTCAAGCTGAGGTTGTCAAGCCTTGTCACGCCTCACTGACTGACTTGACAGGTGACAACTATGCACCACATGTCAGAGTGTCACTCACTTGTCTACCTCTCAAGCTGTCACCTGTCAAGCTGACAGTTGTCAAGCCTTGTCACGCCTCACTGACTGACTTGACAGGTGACAACTATGCACCACATGTCAGAGTGTCACTCACTTGTCTACCTCTCAAGCTGTCACCTGTCAAGCTGACAGGGTCAAGCCTTGTCACGCCTCACTGACTGACTTGACAGGTGACAACATGCACCACATGTCAGAGTGTCACTCACTTGTCTACCTCTCAAGCTGTCACCTGTCAAGCTGACAGGTTGTCAAGCCTTGTCACGCCTCACTGACTGACTTGACAGGTGACAACTATGCACCACATGTCAGAGTGTCACTCACTTGTCTACCTCTCAAGCTGTCACCTGTCACTGACAGGTTGTCAAGCCTTGTCACGCCTCACTGACTGACTTGACAGGTGACAACTATGCACCACATGTCAGAGTGTCACTCACTTGTCTACCTCTCAAGCTGTCACCTGTCAAGCTGCAGGTTGTCAAGCCTTGTCACGCCTCACTGACTGACTTGACAGGTGACAACATGCACCACATGTCAGAGTGTCACTCACTTGTCTACCTCTCAAGCTGTCACCTGTCAAGCTGACAGGTTGTCAAGCCTTGTCACGCCTCACTGACTGACTTGACAGGTCAACTATGCACCACATGTCAGAGTGTCACTCACTTGTCTACCTCTCAAGCTGTCACCTGTCCTGACAGGTTGTCAAGCCTTGTCACGCCGCCTCACTGACTGACTTGACAGGTGACAACATGCACCACATGTCAGAGTGTCACTCACTTGTCTACCTCTCAAGCTGTCACCTGTCAAGCTGACAGGTTTCAAGCCTTGTCACGCCTCACTGACTGACTTGACAGGACAACTATGCACCACATGTCAGAGTGTCACTCACTTGTCTACCTCTCAAGCTGTCACCTGTCAAGCTGACAGGTTGTCAAGCCTTGTCACGCCTCACTGACTGACTTGACAGGTGACAACTATGCACCACATGTCAGAGTGTCACTCACTTGTCTACCTCTCAAGCTGTCACCTGTCAAGCTGACAGGTTGTCAAGCCTTGTCACGCCTCACTGACTGACTTGACAGGTGACAACTATGCACCACATGTCAGAGTGTCACTCACTTGTCTACCTCTCAAGCTGTCACCTGTCAAGCTGACAGTGTTTCAAGCCTTGTCACGCCTCACTGACTGACTTGACAGGTGACAACTATGCACCACATGTCAGAGTGTCACTCACTTGTCTACCTCTCAAGCTGTCACCTGTCAAGCTGACAGGTTGTCAAGCCTTGTCACGCGCCTCACTGACTGACTTGACAGGTGACAACTATGCACACCACATGTCAGAGTGTCACTCACTTGTCTACCTCTCAAGCTGTCACCTGTCAAGCTGACAGGTTGTCAAGCCTTGTCACGCCTCACTGACTGACTTGACAGGTGACAACATGCACCACATGTCAGAGTGTCACTCACTTGTCTACCTCTCAAGCTGTCACCTGTCAAGCTGACAGGTTGTCAAGCCTTGTCAC
The DNA here is from genome assembly GCA_001923025.3 of Taenia multiceps. Taxonomy (NCBI): domain Eukaryota; kingdom Metazoa; phylum Platyhelminthes; class Cestoda; order Cyclophyllidea; family Taeniidae; genus Taenia; species Taenia multiceps. The sequence goes on along the minus strand of MRSW03000225.1, from coordinate 34,760 downwards.
GCCTCACTGACTGACTTGACAGGTGACAACACTGCACCACATGTCAGAGTGTCACTCACTTGTCTACCTCTCAAGCTGTCACCTGTCAAGCTGACAGGTTGTCAAGCCTTGTCACGCCTCACTGACTGACTTGACAGGTGACAACATGCACCACATGTCAGAGTGTCACTCACTTGTCTACCTCTCAAGCTGTCACCTGTCAAGCTGACAGGTTGTCAAGCCTTGTCACGCCTCACTGACTGACTTGACAGGTGACAACTATGCACCACATGTCAGAGTGTCACTCACTTGTCTACCTCTCAAGCTGTCACCTGTCAAGCTGACAGGTTGTCAAGCCTTGTCACGCCTCACTGACTGACTTGACAGGTGACAACTATGCACCACATGTCAGAGTGTCACTCACTTGTCTACCTCTCAAGCTGTCACCTGTCAAGCTGACAGGTGTCAAGCCTTGTCACGCCTCACTGACTGACTTGACAGGTGACAACTATGCACCACATGTCAGAGTGTCACTCACTTGTCTACCTCTCAAGCTGTCACCTGTCAAGCTGACAGGTTGTCAAGCCTTGTCACGCCTCACTGACTGACTTGACAGGTGACAACTATGCACCACATGTCAGAGTGTCACTCACTTGTCTACCTCTCAAGCTGTCACCTGTCAAGCTGACAGGTTGTCAAGCCTTGTCACGCCTCACTGACTGACTTGACAGGTGACAACTATGCACCACATGTCAGAGTGTCACTCACTTGTCTACCTCTCAAGCTGTCACCTGTCAAGCTGACAGGTTGTCAAGCCTTGTCACGCCTCACTGACTGACTTGACAGGTGACAACTGCACCACATGTCAGAGTGTCACTCACTTGTCTACCTCTCAAGCTGTCACCTGTCAAGCTGACAGGTTGTCAAGCCTTGTCACGCCTCACTGACTGACTTGACAGGTGACAACTATGCACCACATGTCAGAGTGTCACTCACTTGTCTACCTCTCAAGCTGTCACCTGTCAAGCTGACAGGTTGTCAAGCCTTGTCACGCCTCACTGACTGACTTGACAGGTGACAACTATGCACCACATGTCAGAGTGTCACTCACTTGTCTACCTCTCAAGCTGTCACCTGTCAAGCTGACAGGTTGTCAAGCCTTGTCACGCCTCACTGACTGACTTGACAGGTGACAACTATGCACCACATGTCAGAGTGTCACTCACTTGTCTACCTCTCAAGCTGTCACCTGTCAAGCTGACAGGTTGTCAAGCCTTGTCACGCCTCACTGACTGACTTGACAGGTGACAACTATGCACCACATGTCAGAGTGTCACTCACTTGTCTACCTCTCAAGCTGTCACCTGTCAAGCTGACAGGTTGTCAAGCCTTGTCACGCCTCACTGACTGACTTGACAGGTGACAACTATGCACCACATGTCAGAGTGTCACTCACTTGTCTACCTCTCAAGCTGTCACCTGTCAAGCTGACAGGTTGTCAAGCCTTGTCACGCCTCACTGACTGACTTGACAGGTGACAACTATGCACCACATGTCGAGTGTCACTCACTTGTCTACCTCTCAAGCTGTCACCTGTCAAGCTGACAGGTTGTCAAGCCTTGTCACGCCTCACTGACTGACTTGACAGGTGACAACTATGCACCACATGTCAGAGTGTCACTCACTTGTCTACCTCTCAAGCTGTCACCTGTCAGCTGACAGGTTGTCAAGCCTTGTCACGCCTCACTGACTGACTTGACAGGTGACAACATGCACCACATGTCAGAGTGTCACTCACTTGTCTACCTCTCAAGCTGTCACCTGTCAAGCTGACAGGTTGTCAAGCCTTGTCACGCCTCACTGACTGACTTGACAGTGACAACTATGCACCACATGTCAGAGTGTCACTCACTTGTCTACCTCTCAAGCTGTCACCTGTCAAGCTGACAGGTTGTCAAGCCTTGTCACGCCTCACTGACTGACTGACTGACAGGTGACAACTATGCACCACATGTCAGAGTGTCACTCACTTGTCTACCTCTCAAGCTGTCACCTGTCAAGCTGACAGGTTGTCAAGCCTTGTCACGCCTCACTGACTGACTTGACAGGTGACAACATGCACCACATGTCAGAGTGTCACTCACTTGTCTACCTCTCAAGCTGTCACCTGTCAAGCTGACAGGTTGTCAAGCCTTGTCACGCCTCACTGACTGACTTGACAGGTGACAACATGCACCACATGTCAGAGTGTCACTCACTTGTCTACCTCTTGTCACACCTGTCAAGCTGACAGGTTGTCAAGCCTTGTCACGCCTCACTGACTGACTTGACAGGTGACAACTATGCACCACATGTCAGAGTGTCACTCACTTGTCTACCTCTCAAGCTGTCACCTGTCAAGCTGACAGGTTGTCAAGCCTTGTCACGCCTCACTGACTGACTTGACAGGTGACAACTATGCACCACATGTCAGAGTGTCACTCACTTGTCTACCTCTCAAGCTGTCACCTGTCAAGCTGACAGGTTGTCAAGCCTTGTCACGCCTCACTGACTGACTTGACAGGTGACAACTATGCACCACATGTCAGAGTGTCACTCACTTGTCTACCTCTCAAGCTGTCACCTGTCAAGCTGACAGGTTGTCAAGCCTTGTCACGCCTCACTGACTGACTTGACAGGTGACAACATGCACCACATGTCAGAGTGTCACTCACTTGTCTACCTCTCAAGCTGTCACCTGTCAAGCTGACAGGTTGTCAAGCCTTGTCACGCCTCACTGACTGACTTGACAGGTGACAACTATGCACCACATGTCAGAGTGTCACTCACTTGTCTACCTCTCAAGCTGTCACCTGTCAAGCTGACAGGTTGTCAAGCCTTGTCACGCCTCACTGACTGACTTGACAGGTGACAACTATGCACCACATGTCAGAGTGTCACTCACTTGTCTACCTCTCAAGCTGTCACCTGTCAAGCTGACAGGTTGTCAAGCCTTGTCACACGCCTCACTGACTGACTTGACAGGTGACAACTATGCACCACATGTCAGAGTGTCACTCACTTGTCTACCTCTCAAGCTGTCACCTGTCAAGCTGACAGGTTGTCAAGCCTTGTCACGCCTCACTGACTGACTTGACAGGTGACAACTATGCACCACATGTCAGAGTGTCACTCACTTGTCTACCTCTCAAGCTGTCACCTGTCAAGCTGACAGGTTGTCAAGCCTTGTCACGCCTGCCTCTGACTGACTTGACAGGTGACAACTATGCACCACATGTCAGAGTGTCACTCACTTGTCTACCTCTCAAGCTGTCACCTGTCAAGCTGACAGGTTGTCAAGCCTTGTCACGCCTCACTGACTGACTTGACAGGTGACAACTATGCACCACATGTCAGAGTGTCACTCACTTGTCTACCTCTCAAGCTGTCACCTGTCAAGCTGACAGGTTGTCAAGCCTTGTCACGCCTCACTGACTGACTTGACAGGTGACAACTATGCACCACATGTCAGAGTGTCACTCACTTGTCTACCTCTCAAGCTGTCACCTGTCAAGCTGACAGGTTGTCAAGCCTTGTCACGCCTCACTGACTGACTTGACAGGTGACAACTATGCACCACATGTCAGAGTGTCACTCACTTGTCTACCTCTCAAGCTGTCACCTGTCAAGCTGACAGGTTGTCAAGCCTTGTCACGCCTCACTGACTGACTTGACAGGTGACAACTATGCACCACATGTCAGAGTGTCACTCACTTGTCTACCTCTCAAGCTGTCACCTGTCAAGCTGACAGGTTGTCAAGCCTTGTCACGCCTCACTGACTGACTTGACAGGTGACAACTATGCACCACATGTCAGAGTGTCACTCACTTGTCTACCTCTCAAGCTGTCACCTGTCAAGCTGACAGGTTGTCAAGCCTTGTCACGCCTCACTGACTGACTTGACAGGTGACAACTATGCACCACATGTCAGAGTGTCACTCACTTGTCTACCTCTCAAGCTGTCACCTGTCAAGCTGACAGGTTGTCAAGCCTTGTCACGCCTCACTGACTGACTTGACAGGTGACAACTATGCACCACATGTCAGAGTGTCACTCACTTGTCTACCTCTCAAGCTGTCACCTGTCAAGCTGACAGTCTGTCAAGCCTTGTCACGCCTCACTGACTGACTTGACAGGTGACAACTATGCACCACATGTCAGAGTGTCACTCACTTGTCTACCTCTCAAGCTGTCACCTGTCAAGCTGACAGGTTGTCAAGCCTTGTCACGCCTCACTGACTGACTTGACAGGTGACAACTATGCACCACATGTCAGAGTGTCACTCACTTGTCTACCTCTCAAGCTGTCACCTGTCAAGCTGACAGGTTTCAAGCCTTGTCACGCCTCACTGACTGACTTGACAGGTGACAACTATGCACCACATGTCAGAGTGTCACTCACTTGTCTACCTCTCAAGCTGTCACCTGTCAAGCTGACAGGTTGTCAAGCCTTGTCACGCCTCACTGACTGACTTGACAGGTGACAACTGCACCACATGTCAGAGTGTCACTCACTTGTCTACCTCTCAAGCTGTCACCTGTCAAGCTGACAGGTTGTCAAGCCTTGTCACGCCTCACTGACTGACTTGACAGGTGACAACTATGCACCACATGTCAGAGTGTCACTCACTTGTCTACCTCTCAAGCTGTCACCTGTCAAGCTGACAGGTTGTCAAGCCTTGTCACGCCTCACTGACTGACTTGACAGGTGACAACTGCACCACATGTCAGAGTGTCACTCACTTGTCTACCTCTCAAGCTGTCACCTGTCAAGCTGACAGGTTGTCAAGCCTTGTCACGCCTCACTGACTGACTTGACAGGTGACAACTGCATGCACCACATGTCAGAGTGTCACTCACTTGTCTACCTCTCAAGCTGTCACCTGTCAAGCTGACAGGTTGTCAAGCCTTGTCACGCCTCACTGACTGACTTGACAGGTGACAACATGCACCACATGTCAGAGTGTCACTCACTTGTCTACCTCTCAAGCTGTCACCTGTCAAGCTGACAGGTTGTCAAGCCTTGTCACGCCTCACTGACTGACTTGACAGGTGACAACTATGCACCACATGTCAGAGTGTCACTCACTTGTCTACCTCTCAAGCTGTCACCTGTCAAGCTGACAGGTTGTCAAGCCTTGTCACGCCTCACTGACTGACTTGACAGGTGACAACATGCACCACATGTCAGAGTGTCACTCACTTGTCTACCTCTCAAGCTGTCACCTGTCAAGCTGACAGGTTGTCAAGCCTTGTCACGCCTCACTGACTGACTTGACAGGTGACAACTATGCACCACATGTCAGAGTGTCACTCACTTGTCTACCTCTCAAGCTGTCACCTGTCAAGCTGACAGGTTGTCAAGCCTTGTCACGCCTCACTGACTGACTTGACAGGTGACAACATGCACCACATGTCAGAGTGTCACTCACTTGTCTACCTCTCAAGCTGTCACCTGTCAAGCTGACAGGTTGTCAAGCCTTGTCACGCCTCACTGACTGACTTGACAGGTGACAACTATGCACCACATGTCAGAGTGTCACTCACTTGTCTACCTTCAAGCTGTCACCTGTCAAGCTGACAGGTTGTCAAGCCTTGTCACGCCTCACTGACTGACTTGACAGGTGACAACAATGCACCACATGTCAGAGTGTCACTCACTTGTCTACCTGTCAAGCTGTCACCTGTCAAGCTGACAGGTTGTCAAGCCTTGTCACGCCTCACTGACTGACTTGACAGGTGACAACAATGCACCACATGTCAGAGTGTCACTCACTTGTCTACCTGTCAAGCTGTCACCTGTCAAGCTGACAGGTTGTCAAGCCTTGTCACGCCTCACTGACTGACTTGACAGGTGACAACAATGCACCACATGTCAGAGTGTCACTCACTTGTCTACCTGTCAAGCTGTCACCTGTCAAGCTGACAGGTTGTCAAGCCTTGTCACGCCTCACTGACTGACTTGACAGGTGACAACAATGCACCACATGTCAGAGTGTCACTCACTTGTCTACCTGTCAAGCTGTCACCTGTCAAGCTGACAGGTTGTCAAGCCTTGTCACGCCTCACTGACTGACTTGACAGGTGACAACAATGCACCACATGTCAGAGTGTCACTCACTTGTCTACCTGTCAAGCTGTCACCTGTCAAGCTGACAGGTTGTCAAGCCTTGTCACGCCTCACTGACTGACTTGACAGGTGACAACAATGCACCACATGTCAGAGTGTCACTCACTTGTCTACCTGTCAAGCTGTCACCTGTCAAGCTGACAGGTTGTCAAGCCTTGTCACGCCTCACTGACTGACTTGACAGGTGACAACTATGCACCACATGTCAGAGTGTCACTCACTTGTCTACCTCTCAAGCTGTCACCTGTCAAGCTGACAGGTTGTCAAGCCTTGTCACGCCTCACTGACTGACTTGACAGGTGACAACTATGCACCACATGTCAGAGTGTCACTCACTTGTCTACCTCTCAAGCTGTCACCTGTCAAGCTGACAGGTTGTCAAGCCTTGTCACGCCTCACTGACTGACTTGACAGGTGACAACTATGCACCACATGTCAGAGTGTCACTCACTTGTCTACCTCTCAAGCTGTCACCTGTCAAGCTGACAGGTTGTCAAGCCTTGTCACGCCTCACTGACTGACTTGACAGGTGACAACTATGCACCACATGTCAGAGTGTCACTCACTTGTCTACCTCTCAAGCTGTCACCTGTCAAGCTGACAGGTTGTCAAGCCTTGTCACGCCTCACTGACTGACTTGACAGGTGACAACTATGCACCACATGTCAGAGTGTCACTCACTTGTCTACCTCTCAAGCTGTCACCTGTCAAGCTGACAGGTTGTCAAGCCTTGTCACGCCTCACTGACTGACTTGACAGGTGACAACTATGCACCACATGTCAGAGTGTCACTCACTTGTCTACCTCTCAAGCTGTCACCTGTCAAGCTGACAGGTTGTCAAGCCTTGTCACGCCTCACTGACTGACTTGACAGGTGACAACTATGCACCACATGTCAGAGTGTCACTCACTTGTCTACCTCTCAAGCTGTCACCTGTCAAGCTGACAGGTTGTCAAGCCTTGTCACGCCTCACTGACTGACTTGACAGGTGACAACTATGCACCACATGTCAGAGTGTCACTCACTTGTCTACCTCTCAAGCTGTCACCTGTCAAGCTGACAGGTTGTCAAGCCTTGTCACGCCTCACTGACTGACTTGACAGGTGACAACTATGCACCACATGTCAGAGTGTCACTCACTTGTCTACCTCTCAAGCTGTCACCTGTCAAGCTGACAGGTTGTCAAGCCTTGTCACGCCTCACTGACTGACTTGACAGGTGACAACTATGCACCACATGTCAGAGTGTCACTCACTTGTCTACCTCTCAAGCTGTCACCTGTCAAGCTGACAGGTTGTCAAGCCTTGTCACGCCTCACTGACTGACTTGACAGGTGACAACAATGCACCACATGTCAGAGTGTCACTCACTTGTCTACCTGTCAAGCTGTCACCTGTCAAGCTGACAGGTTGTCAAGCCTTGTCACGCCTCACTGACTGACTTGACAGGTGACAACAATGCACCACATGTCAGAGTGTCACTCACTTGTCTACCTGTCAAGCTGTCACCTGTCAAGCTGACAGGTTGTCAAGCCTTGTCACGCCTCACTGACTGACTTGACAGGTGACAACAATGCACCACATGTCAGAGTGTCACTCACTTGTCTACCTGTCAAGCTGTCACCTGTCAAGCTGACAGGTTGTCAAGCCTTGTCACGCCTCACTGACTGACTTGACAGGTGACAACAATGCACCACATGTCAGAGTGTCACTCACTTGTCTACCTGTCAAGCTGTCACCTGTCAAGCTGACAGGTTGTCAAGCCTTGTCACGCCTCACTGACTGACTTGACAGGTGACAACAATGCACCACATGTCAGAGTGTCACTCACTTGTCTACCTGTCAAGCTGTCACCTGTCAAGCTGACAGGTTGTCAAGCCTTGTCACGCCTCACTGACTGACTTGACAGGTGACAACAATGCACCACATGTCAGAGTGTCACTCACTTGTCTACCTGTCAAGCTGTCACCTGTCAAGCTGACAGGTTGTCAAGCCTTGTCACGCCTCACTGACTGACTTGACAGGTGACAACAATGCACCACATGTCAGAGTGTCACTCACTTGTCTACCTGTCAAGCTGTCACCTGTCAAGCTGACAGGTTGTCAAGCCTTGTCACGCCTCACTGACTGACTTGACAGGTGACAACAATGCACCACATGTCAGAGTGTCACTCACTTGTCTACCTGTCAAGCTGTCACCTGTCAAGCTGACAGGTTGTCAAGCCTTGTCACGCCTCACTGACTGACTTGACAGGTGACAACAATGCACCACATGTCAGAGTGTCACTCACTTGTCTACCTGTCAAGCTGTCACCTGTCAAGCTGACAGGTTGTCAAGCCTTGTCACGCCTCACTGACTGACTTGACAGGTGACAACAATGCACCACATGTCAGAGTGTCACTCACTTGTCTACCTGTCAAGCTGTCACCTGTCAAGCTGACAGGTTGTCAAGCCTTGTCACGCCTCACTGACTGACTTGACAGGTGACAACAATGCACCACATGTCAGAGTGTCACTCACTTGTCTACCTGTCAAGCTGTCACCTGTCAAGCTGACAGGTTGTCAAGCCTTGTCACGCCTCACTGACTGACTTGACAGGTGACAACAATGCACCACATGTCAGAGTGTCACTCACTTGTCTACCTGTCAAGCTGTCACCTGTCAAGCTGACAGGTTGTCAAGCCTTGTCACGCCTCACTGACTGACTTGACAGGTGACAACAATGCACCACATGTCAGAGTGTCACTCACTTGTCTACCTGTCAAGCTGTCACCTGTCAAGCTGACAGGTTGTCAAGCCTTGTCACGCCTCACTGACTGACTTGACAGGTGACAACAATGCACCACATGTCAGAGTGTCACTCACTTGTCTACCTGTCAAGCTGTCACCTGTCAAGCTGACAGGTTGTCAAGCCTTGTCACGCCTCACTGACTGACTTGACAGGTGACAACAATGCACCACATGTCAGAGTGTCACTCACTTGTCTACCTGTCAAGCTGTCACCTGTCAAGCTGACAGGTTGTCAAGCCTTGTCACGCCTCACTGACTGACTTGACAGGTGACAACAATGCACCACATGTCAGAGTGTCACTCACTTGTCTACCTGTCAAGCTGTCACCTGTCAAGCTGACAGGTTGTCAAGCCTTGTCACGCCTCACTGACTGACTTGACAGGTGACAACAATGCACCACATGTCAGAGTGTCACTCACTTGTCTACCTGTCAAGCTGTCACCTGTCAAGCTGACAGGTTGTCAAGCCTTGTCACGCCTCACTGACTGACTTGACAGGTGACAACAATGCACCACATGTCAGAGTGTCACTCACTTGTCTACCTGTCAAGCTGTCACCTGTCAAGCTGACAGGTTGTCAAGCCTTGTCACGCCTCACTGACTGACTTGACAGGTGACAACAATGCACCACATGTCAGAGTGTCACTCACTTGTCTACCTGTCAAGCTGTCACCTGTCAAGCTGACAGGTTGTCAAGCCTTGTCACGCCTCACTGACTGACTTGACAGGTGACAACAATGCACCACATGTCAGAGTGTCACTCACTTGTCTACCTGTCAAGCTGTCACCTGTCAAGCTGACAGGTTGTCAAGCCTTGTCACGCCTCACTGACTGACTTGACAGGTGACAACAATGCACCACATGTCAGAGTGTCACTCACTTGTCTACCTGTCAAGCTGTCACCTGTCAAGCTGACAGGTTGTCAAGCCTTGTCACGCCTCACTGACTGACTTGACAGGTGACAACAATGCACCACATGTCAGAGTGTCACTCACTTGTCTACCTGTCAAGCTGTCACCTGTCAAGCTGACAGGTTGTCAAGCCTTGTCACGCCTCACTGACTGACTTGACAGGTGACAACAATGCACCACATGTCAGAGTGTCACTCACTTGTCTACCTGTCAAGCTGTCACCTGTCAAGCTGACAGGTTGTCAAGCCTTGTCACGCCTCACTGACTGACTTGACAGGTGACAACAATGCACCACATGTCAGAGTGTCACTCACTTGTCTACCTGTCAAGCTGTCACCTGTCAAGCTGACAGGTTGTCAAGCCTTGTCACGCCTCACTGACTGACTTGACAGGTGACAACAATGCACCACATGTCAGAGTGTCACTCACTTGTCTACCTGTCAAGCTGTCACCTGTCAAGCTGACAGGTTGTCAAGCCTTGTCACGCCTCACTGACTGACTTGACAGGTGACAACAATGCACCACATGTCAGAGTGTCACTCACTTGTCTACCTGTCAAGCTGTCACCTGTCAAGCTGACAGGTTGTCAAGCCTTGTCACGCCTCACTGACTGACTTGACAGGTGACAACAATGCACCACATGTCAGAGTGTCACTCACTTGTCTACCTGTCAAGCTGTCACCTGTCAAGCTGACAGGTTGTCAAGCCTTGTCACGCCTCACTGACTGACTTGACAGGTGACAACAATGCACCACATGTCAGAGTGTCACTCACTTGTCTACCTGTCAAGCTGTCACCTGTCAAGCTGACAGGTTGTCAAGCCTTGTCACGCCTCACTGACTGACTTGACAGGTGACAACAATGCACCACATGTCAGAGTGTCACTCACTTGTCTACCTGTCAAGCTGTCACCTGTCAAGCTGACAGGTTGTCAAGCCTTGTCACGCCTCACTGACTGACTTGACAGGTGACAACAATGCACCACATGTCAGAGTGTCACTCACTTGTCTACCTGTCAAGCTGTCACCTGTCAAGCTGACAGGTTGTCAAGCCTTGTCACGCCTCACTGACTGACTTGACAGGTGACAACAATGCACCACATGTCAGAGTGTCACTCACTTGTCTACCTGTCAAGCTGTCACCTGTCAAGCTGACAGGTTGTCAAGCCTTGTCACGCCTCACTGACTGACTTGACAGGTGACAACAATGCACCACATGTCAGAGTGTCACTCACTTGTCTACCTGTCAAGCTGTCACCTGTCAAGCTGACAGGTTGTCAAGCCTTGTCACGCCTCACTGACTGACTTGACAGGTGACAACAATGCACCACATGTCAGAGTGTCACTCACTTGTCTACCTGTCAAGCTGTCACCTGTCAAGCTGACAGGTTGTCAAGCCTTGTCACGCCTCACTGACTGACTTGACAGGTGACAACAATGCACCACATGTCAGAGTGTCACTCACTTGTCTACCTGTCAAGCTGTCACCTGTCAAGCTGACAGGTTGTCAAGCCTTGTCACGCCTCACTGACTGACTTGACAGGTGACAACAATGCACCACATGTCAGAGTGTCACTCACTTGTCTACCTGTCAAGCTGTCACCTGTCAAGCTGACAGGTTGTCAAGCCTTGTCACGCCTCACTGACTGACTTGACAGGTGACAACAATGCACCACATGTCAGAGTGTCACTCACTTGTCTACCTGTCAAGCTGTCACCTGTCAAGCTGACAGGTTGTCAAGCCTTGTCACGCCTCACTGACTGACTTGACAGGTGACAACAATGCACCACATGTCAGAGTGTCACTCACTTGTCTACCTGTCAAGCTGTCACCTGTCAAGCTGACAGGTTGTCAAGCCTTGTCACGCCTCACTGACTGACTTGACAGGTGACAACAATGCACCACATGTCAGAGTGTCACTCACTTGTCTACCTGTCAAGCTGTCACCTGTCAAGCTGACAGGTTGTCAAGCCTTGTCACGCCTCACTGACTGACTTGACAGGTGACAACAATGCACCACATGTCAGAGTGTCACTCACTTGTCTACCTGTCAAGCTGTCACCTGTCAAGCTGACAGGTTGTCAAGCCTTGTCACGCCTCACTGACTGACTTGACAGGTGACAACAATGCACCACATGTCAGAGTGTCACTCACTTGTCTACCTGTCAAGCTGTCACCTGTCAAGCTGACAGGTTGTCAAGCCTTGTCACGCCTCACTGACTGACTTGACAGGTGACAACAATGCACCACATGTCAGAGTGTCACTCACTTGTCTACCTGTCAAGCTGTCACCTGTCAAGCTGACAGGTTGTCAAGCCTTGTCACGCCTCACTGACTGACTTGACAGGTGACAACAATGCACCACATGTCAGAGTGTCACTCACTTGTCTACCTGTCAAGCTGTCACCTGTCAAGCTGACAGGTTGTCAAGCCTTGTCACGCCTCACTGACTGACTTGACAGGTGACAACAATGCACCACATGTCAGAGTGTCACTCACTTGTCTACCTGTCAAGCTGTCACCTGTCAAGCTGACAGGTTGTCAAGCCTTGTCACGCCTCACTGACTGACTTGACAGGTGACAACAATGCACCACATGTCAGAGTGTCACTCACTTGTCTACCTGTCAAGCTGTCACCTGTCAAGCTGACAGGTTGTCAAGCCTTGTCACGCCTCACTGACTGACTTGACAGGTGACAACAATGCACCACATGTCAGAGTGTCACTCACTTGTCTACCTCTCAAGCTGTCACCTGTCAAGCTGACAGGTTGTCAAGCCTTGTCACGCCTCACTGACTGACTTGACAGGTGACAACAATGCACCACATGTCAGAGTGTCACTCACTTGTCTACCTGTCAAGCTGTCACCTGTCAAGCTGACAGGTTGTCAAGCCTTGTCACGCCTCACTGACTGACTTGACAGGTGACAACAATGCACCACATGTCAGAGTGTCACTCACTTGTCTACCTGTCAAGCTGTCACCTGTCAAGCTGACAGGTTGTCAAGCCTTGTCACGCCTCACTGACTGACTTGACAGGTGACAACAATGCACCACATGTCAGAGTGTCACTCACTTGTCTACCTGTCAAGCTGTCACCTGTCAAGCTGACAGGTTGTCAAGCCTTGTCACGCCTCACTGACTGACTTGACAGGTGACAACAATGCACCACATGTCAGAGTGTCACTCACTTGTCTACCTGTCAAGCTGTCACCTGTCAAGCTGACAGGTTGTCAAGCCTTGTCACGCCTCACTGACTGACTTGACAGGTGACAACAATGCACCACATGTCAGAGTGTCACTCACTTGTCTACCTGTCAAGCTGTCACCTGTCAAGCTGACAGGTTGTCAAGCCTTGTCACGCCTCACTGACTGACTTGACAGGTGACAACAATGCACCACATGTCAGAGTGTCACTCACTTGTCTACCTGTCAAGCTGTCACCTGTCAAGCTGACAGGTTGTCAAGCCTTGTCACGCCTCACTGACTGACTTGACAGGTGACAACAATGCACCACATGTCAGAGTGTCACTCACTTGTCTACCTGTCAAGCTGTCACCTGTCAAGCTGACAGGTTGTCAAGCCTTGTCACGCCTCACTGACTGACTTGACAGGTGACAACAATGCACCACATGTCAGAGTGTCACTCACTTGTCTACCTCTCAAGCTGTCACCTGTCAAGCTGACAGGTTGTCAAGCCTTGTCACGCCTCACTGACTGACTTGACAGGTGACAACAATGCACCACATGTCAGAGTGTCACTCACTTGTCTACCTCTCAAGCTGTCACCTGTCAAGCTGACAGGTTGTCAAGCCTTGTCACGCCTCACTGACTGACTTGACAGGTGACAACAATGCACCACATGTCAGAGTGTCACTCACTTGTCTACCTGTCAAGCTGTCACCTGTCAAGCTGACAGGTTGTCAAGCCTTGTCACGCCTCACTGACTGACTTGACAGGTGACAACAATGCACCACATGTCAGAGTGTCACTCACTTGTCTACCTGTCAAGCTGTCACCTGTCAAGCTGACAGGTTGTCAAGCCTTGTCACGCCTCACTGACTGACTTGACAGGTGACAACAATGCACCACATGTCAGAGTGTCACTCACTTGTCTACCTCTCAAGCTGTCACCTGTCAAGCTGACAGGTTGTCAAGCCTTGTCACGCCTCACTGACTGACTTGACAGGTGACAACAATGCACCACATGTCAGAGTGTCACTCACTTGTCTACCTCTCAAGCTGTCACCTGTCAAGCTGACAGGTTGTCAAGCCTTGTCACGCCTCACTGACTGACTTGACAGGTGACAACAATGCACCACATGTCAGAGTGTCACTCACTTGTCTACCTCTCAAGCTGTCACCTGTCAAGCTGACAGGTTGTCAAGCCTTGTCACGCCTCACTGACTGACTTGACAGGTGACAACAATGCACCACATGTCAGAGTGTCACTCACTTGTCTACCTCTCAAGCTGTCACCTGTCAAGCTGACAGGTTGTCAAGCCTTGTCACGCCTCACTGACTGACTTGACAGGTGACAACAATGCACCACATGTCAGAGTGTCACTCACTTGTCTACCTCTCAAGCTGTCACCTGTCAAGCTGACAGGTTGTCAAGCCTTGTCACGCCTCACTGACTGACTTGACAGGTGACAACTATGCACCACATGTCAGAGTGTCACTCACTTGTCTACCTCTCAAGCTGTCACCTGTCAAGCTGACAGGTTGTCAAGCCTTGTCACGCCTCACTGACTGACTTGACAGGTGACAACAATGCACCACATGTCAGAGTGTCACTCACTTGTCTACCTCTCAAGCTGTCACCTGTCAAGCTGACAGGTTGTCAAGCCTTGTCACGCCTCACTGACTGACTTGACAGGTGACAACAATGCACCACATGTCAGAGTGTCACTCACTTGTCTACCTCTCAAGCTGTCACCTGTCAAGCTGACAGGTTGTCAAGCCTTGTCACGCCTCACTGACTGACTTGACAGGTGACAACAATGCACCACATGTCAGAGTGTCACTCACTTGTCTACCTCTCAAGCTGTCACCTGTCAAGCTGACAGGTTGTCAAGCCTTGTCACGCCTCACTGACTGACTTGACAGGTGACAACAATGCACCACATGTCAGAGTGTCACTCACTTGTCTACCTCTCAAGCTGTCACCTGTCAAGCTGACAGGTTGTCAAGCCTTGTCACGCCTCACTGACTGACTTGACAGGTGACAACAATGCACCACATGTCAGAGTGTCACTCACTTGTCTACCTCTCAAGCTGTCACCTGTCAAGCTGACAGGTTGTCAAGCCTTGTCACGCCTCACTGACTGACTTGACAGGTGACAACTATGCACCACATGTCAGAGTGTCACTCACTTGTCTACCTCTCAAGCTGTCACCTGTCAAGCTGACAGGTTGTCAAGCCTTGTCACGCCTCACTGACTGACTTGACAGGTGACAACAATGCACCACATGTCAGAGTGTCACTCACTTGTCTACCTCTCAAGCTGTCACCTGTCAAGCTGACAGGTTGTCAAGCCTTGTCACGCCTCACTGACTGACTTGACAGGTGACAACAATGCACCACATGTCAGAGTGTCACTCACTTGTCTACCTCTCAAGCTGTCACCTGTCAAGCTGACAGGTTGTCAAGCCTTGTCACGCCTCACTGACTGACTTGACAGGTGACAACAATGCACCACATGTCAGAGTGTCACTCACTTGTCTACCTCTCAAGCTGTCACCTGTCAAGCTGACAGGTTGTCAAGCCTTGTCACGCCTCACTGACTGACTTGACAGGTGACAACAATGCACCACATGTCAGAGTGTCACTCACTTGTCTACCTCTCAAGCTGTCACCTGTCAAGCTGACAGGTTGTCAAGCCTTGTCACGCCTCACTGACTGACTTGACAGGTGACAACAATGCACCACATGTCAGAGTGTCACTCACTTGTCTACCTCTCAAGCTGTCACCTGTCAAGCTGACAGGTTGTCAAGCCTTGTCACGCCTCACTGACTGACTTGACAGGTGACAACTATGCACCACATGTCAGAGTGTCACTCACTTGTCTACCTCTCAAGCTGTCACCTGTCAAGCTGACAGGTTGTCAAGCCTTGTCACGCCTCACTGACTGACTTGACAGGTGACAACTATGCACCACATGTCAGAGTGTCACTCACTTGTCTACCTCTCAAGCTGTCACCTGTCAAGCTGACAGGTTGTCAAGCCTTGTCACGCCTCACTGACTGACTTGACAGGTGACAACTATGCACCACATGTCAGAGTGTCACTCACTTGTCTACCTCTCAAGCTGTCACCTGTCAAGCTGACAGGTTGTCAAGCCTTGTCACGCCTCACTGACTGACTTGACAGGTGACAACTATGCACCACATGTCAGAGTGTCACTCACTTGTCTACCTCTCAAGCTGTCACCTGTCAAGCTGACAGGTTGTCAAGCCTTGTCACGCCTCACTGACTGACTTGACAGGTGACAACTATGCACCACATGTCAGAGTGTCACTCACTTGTCTACCTCTCAAGCTGTCACCTGTCAAGCTGACAGGTTGTCAAGCCTTGTCACGCCTCACTGACTGACTTGACAGGTGACAACTATGCACCACATGTCAGAGTGTCACTCACTTGTCTACCTCTCAAGCTGTCACCTGTCAAGCTGACAGGTTGTCAAGCCTTGTCACGCCTCACTGACTGACTTGACAGGTGACAACTATGCACCACATGTCAGAGTGTCACTCACTTGTCTACCTCTCAAGCTGTCACCTGTCAAGCTGACAGGTTGTCAAGCCTTGTCACGCCTCACTGACTGACTTGACAGGTGACAACTATGCACCACATGTCAGAGTGTCACTCACTTGTCTACCTCTCAAGCTGTCACCTGTCAAGCTGACAGGTTGTCAAGCCTTGTCACGCCTCACTGACTGACTTGACAGGTGACAACAATGCACCACATGTCAGAGTGTCACTCACTTGTCTACCTCTCAAGCTGTCACCTGTCAAGCTGACAGGTTGTCAAGCCTTGTCACGCCTCACTGACTGACTTGACAGGTGACAACAATGCACCACATGTCAGAGTGTCACTCACTTGTCTACCTCTCAAGCTGTCACCTGTCAAGCTGACAGGTTGTCAAGCCTTGTCACGCCTCACTGACTGACTTGACAGGTGACAACAATGCACCACATGTCAGAGTGTCACTCACTTGTCTACCTCTCAAGCTGTCACCTGTCAAGCTGACAGGTTGTCAAGCCTTGTCACGCCTCACTGACTGACTTGACAGGTGACAACTATGCACCACATGTCAGAGTGTCACTCACTTGTCTACCTCTCAAGCTGTCACCTGTCAAGCTGACAGGTTGTCAAGCCTTGTCACGCCTCACTGACTGACTTGACAGGTGACAACTATGCACCACATGTCAGAGTGTCACTCACTTGTCTACCTCTCAAGCTGTCACCTGTCAAGCTGACAGGTTGTCAAGCCTTGTCACGCCTCACTGACTGACTTGACAGGTGACAACAATGCACCACATGTCAGAGTGTCACTCACTTGTCTACCTCTCAAGCTGTCACCTGTCAAGCTGACAGGTTGTCAAGCCTTGTCACGCCTCACTGACTGACTTGACAGGTGACAACTATGCACCACATGTCAGAGTGTCACTCACTTGTCTACCTCTCAAGCTGTCACCTGTCAAGCTGACAGGTTGTCAAGCCTTGTCACGCCTCACTGACTGACTTGACAGGTGACAACTATGCACCACATGTCAGAGTGTCACTCACTTGTCTACCTCTCAAGCTGTCACCTGTCAAGCTGACAGGTTGTCAAGCCTTGTCACGCCTCACTGACTGACTTGACAGGTGACAACTATGCACCACATGTCAGAGTGTCACTCACTTGTCTACCTCTCAAGCTGTCACCTGTCAAGCTGACAGGTTGTCAAGCCTTGTCACGCCTCACTGACTGACTTGACAGGTGACAACAATGCACCACATGTCAGAGTGTCACTCACTTGTCTACCTCTCAAGCTGTCACCTGTCAAGCTGACAGGTTGTCAAGCCTTGTCACGCCTCACTGACTGACTTGACAGGTGACAACTATGCACCACATGTCAGAGTGTCACTCACTTGTCTACCTCTCAAGCTGTCACCTGTCAAGCTGACAGGTTGTCAAGCCTTGTCACGCCTCACTGACTGACTTGACAGGTGACAACTATGCACCACATGTCAGAGTGTCACTCACTTGTCTACCTCTCAAGCTGTCACCTGTCAAGCTGACAGGTTGTCAAGCCTTGTCACGCCTCACTGACTGACTTGACAGGTGACAACTATGCACCACATGTCAGAGTGTCACTCACTTGTCTACCTCTCAAGCTGTCACCTGTCAAGCTGACAGGTTGTCAAGCCTTGTCACGCCTCACTGACTGACTTGACAGGTGACAACTATGCACCACATGTCAGAGTGTCACTCACTTGTCTACCTCTCAAGCTGTCACCTGTCAAGCTGACAGGTTGTCAAGCCTTGTCACGCCTCACTGACTGACTTGACAGGTGACAACTATGCACCACATGTCAGAGTGTCACTCACTTGTCTACCTCTCAAGCTGTCACCTGTCAAGCTGACAGGTTGTCAAGCCTTGTCACGCCTCACTGACTGACTTGACAGGTGACAACTATGCACCACATGTCAGAGTGTCACTCACTTGTCTACCTCTCAAGCTGTCACCTGTCAAGCTGACAGGTTGTCAAGCCTTGTCACGCCTCACTGACTGACTTGACAGGTGACAACTATGCACCACATGTCAGAGTGTCACTCACTTGTCTACCTCTCAAGCTGTCACCTGTCAAGCTGACAGGTTGTCAAGCCTTGTCACGCCTCACTGACTGACTTGACAGGTGACAACTATGCACCACATGTCAGAGTGTCACTCACTTGTCTACCTCTCAAGCTGTCACCTGTCAAGCTGACAGGTTGTCAAGCCTTGTCACGCCTCACTGACTGACTTGACAGGTGACAACTATGCACCACATGTCAGAGTGTCACTCACTTGTCTACCTCTCAAGCTGTCACCTGTCAAGCTGACAGGTTGTCAAGCCTTGTCACGCCTCACTGACTGACTTGACAGGTGACAACTATGCACCACATGTCAGAGTGTCACTCACTTGTCTACCTCTCAAGCTGTCACCTGTCAAGCTGACAGGTTGTCAAGCCTTGTCACGCCTCACTGACTGACTTGACAGGTGACAACTATGCACCACATGTCAGAGTGTCACTCACTTGTCTACCTCTCAAGCTGTCACCTGTCAAGCTGACAGGTTGTCAAGCCTTGTCACGCCTCACTGACTGACTTGACAGGTGACAACTATGCACCACATGTCAGAGTGTCACTCACTTGTCTACCTCTCAAGCTGTCACCTGTCAAGCTGACAGGTTGTCAAGCCTTGTCACGCCTCACTGACTGACTTGACAGGTGACAACTATGCACCACATGTCAGAGTGTCACTCACTTGTCTACCTCTCAAGCTGTCACCTGTCAAGCTGACAGGTTGTCAAGCCTTGTCACGCCTCACTGACTGACTTGACAGGTGACAACAATGCACCACATGTCAGAGTGTCACTCACTTGTCTACCTCTCAAGCTGTCACCTGTCAAGCTGACAGGTTGTCAAGCCTTGTCACGCCTCACTGACTGACTTGACAGGTGACAACTATGCACCACATGTCAGAGTGTCACTCACTTGTCTACCTCTCAAGCTGTCACCTGTCAAGCTGACAGGTTGTCAAGCCTTGTCACGCCTCACTGACTGACTTGACAGGTGACAACTATGCACCACATGTCAGAGTGTCACTCACTTGTCTACCTCTCAAGCTGTCACCTGTCAAGCTGACAGGTTGTCAAGCCTTGTCACGCCTCACTGACTGACTTGACAGGTGACAACTATGCACCACATGTCAGAGTGTCACTCACTTGTCTACCTCTCAAGCTGTCACCTGTCAAGCTGACAGGTTGTCAAGCCTTGTCACGCCTCACTGACTGACTTGACAGGTGACAACTATGCACCACATGTCAGAGTGTCACTCACTTGTCTACCTCTCAAGCTGTCACCTGTCAAGCTGACAGGTTGTCAAGCCTTGTCACGCCTCACTGACTGACTTGACAGGTGACAACTATGCACCACATGTCAGAGTGTCACTCACTTGTCTACCTCTCAAGCTGCCAGGTTGTCAAGCCTTGTCACGCCTCACTGACTGACTTGACAGGTGACAACTATGCACCACATGTCAGAGTGTCACTCACTTGTCTACCTCTCAAGCTGTCACCTGTCAAGCTGACAGGTTGTCAAGCCTTGTCACGCCTCACTGACTGACTTGACAGGTGACAACTATGCACCACATGTCAGAGTGTCACTCACTTGTCTACCTCTCAAGCTGTCACCTGTCAAGCTGACAGGTTGTCAAGCCTTGTCACGCCTCACTGACTGACTTGACAGGTGACAACTATGCACCACATGTCAGAGTGTCACTCACTTGTCTACCTCTCAAGCTGTCACCTGTCAAGCTGACAGGTTGTCAAGCCTTGTCACGCCTCACTGACTGACTTGACAGGTGACAACTATGCACCACATGTCAGAGTGTCACTCACTTGTCTACCTCTCAAGCTGTCACCTGTCAAGCTGACAGGTTGTCAAGCCTTGTCACGCCTCACTGACTGACTTGACAGGTGACAACTATGCACCACATGTCAGAGTGTCACTCACTTGTCTACCTCTCAAGCTGTCACCTGTCAAGCTGACAGGTTGTCAAGCCTTGTCACGCCTCACTGACTGACTTGACAGGTGACAACTATGCACCACATGTCAGAGTGTCACTCACTTGTCTACCTCTCAAGCTGTCACCTGTCAAGCTGACAGGTTGTCAAGCCTTGTCACGCCTCACTGACTGACTTGACAGGTGACAACTATGCACCACATGTCAGAGTGTCACTCACTTGTCTACCTCTCAAGCTGTCACCTGTCAAGCTGACAGGTTGTCAAGCCTTGTCACGCCTCACTGACTGACTTGACAGGTGACAACTATGCACCACATGTCAGAGTGTCACTCACTTGTCTACCTCTCAAGCTGTCACCTGTCAAGCTGACAGGTTGTCAAGCCTTGTCACGCCTCACTGACTGACTTGACAGGTGACAACAATGCACCACATGTCAGAGTGTCACTCACTTGTCTACCTCTCAAGCTGTCACCTGTCAAGCTGACAGGTTGTCAAGCCTTGTCACGCCTCACTGACTGACTTGACAGGTGACAACAATGCACCACATGTCAGAGTGTCACTCACTTGTCTACCTCTCAAGCTGTCACCTGTCAAGCTGACAGGTTGTCAAGCCTTGTCACGCCTCACTGACTGACTTGACAGGTGACAACTATGCACCACATGTCAGAGTGTCACTCACTTGTCTACCTCTCAAGCTGTCACCTGTCAAGCTGACAGGTTGTCAAGCCTTGTCACGCCTCACTGACTGACTTGACAGGTGACAACAATGCACCACATGTCAGAGTGTCACTCACTTGTCTACCTCTCAAGCTGTCACCTGTCAAGCTGACAGGTTGTCAAGCCTTGTCACGCCTCACTGACTGACTTGACAGGTGACAAAATGCACCACATGTCAGAGTGTCACTCACTTGTCTACCTCTCAAGCTGTCACCTGTCAAGCTGACAGGTTGTCAAGCCTTGTCACGCCTCACTGACTGACTTGACAGGTGACAACTATGCACCACATGTCAGAGTGTCACTCACTTGTCTACCTCTCAAGCTGTCACCTGTCAAGCTGACAGGTTGTCAAGCCTTGTCACGCCTCACTGACTGACTTGACAGGTGACAACTATGCACCACATGTCAGAGTGTCACTCACTTGTCTACCTCTCAAGCTGTCACCTGTCAAGCTGACAGGTTGTCAAGCCTTGTCACGCCTCACTGACTGACTTGACAGGTGACAACTATGCACCACATGTCAGAGTGTCACTCACTTGTCTACCTCTCAAGCTGTCACCTGTCAAGCTGACAGGTTGTCAAGCCTTGTCACGCCTCACTGACTGACTTGACAGGTGACAACAATGCACCACATGTCAGAGTGTCACTCACTTGTCTACCTCTCAAGCTGTCACCTGTCAAGCTGACAGGTTGTCAAGCCTTGTCACGCCTCACTGACTGACTTGACAGGTGACAACAATGCACCACATGTCAGAGTGTCACTCACTTGTCTACCTCTCAAGCTGTCACCTGTCAAGCTGACAGGTTGTCAAGCCTTGTCACGCCTCACTGACTGACTTGACAGGTGACAACTATGCACCACATGTCAGAGTGTCACTCACTTGTCTACCTCTCAAGCTGTCACCTGTCAAGCTGACAGGTTGTCAAGCCTTGTCACGCCTCACTGACTGACTTGACAGGTGACAACTATGCACCACATGTCAGAGTGTCACTCACTTGTCTACCTCTCAAGCTGTCACCTGTCAAGCTGACAGGTTGTCAAGCCTTGTCACGCCTCACTGACTGACTTGACAGGTGACAAATGCACCACATGTCAGAGTGTCACTCACTTGTCTACCTCAAGCTGTCACCTGTCAAGCTGACAGGTTGTCAAGCCTTGTCACGCCTCACTGACTGACTTGACAGGTGACAACTATGCACCACATGTCAGAGTGTCACTCACTTGTCTACCTCTCAAGCTGTCACCTGTCAAGCTGACAGGTTGTCAAGCCTTGTCACGCCTCACTGACTGACTTGACAGGTGACAACAATGCACCACATGTCAGAGTGTCACTCACTTGTCTACCTCTCAAGCTGTCACCTGTCAAGCTGACAGGTTGTCAAGCCTTGTCACGCCTCACTGACTGACTTGACAGGTGACAACTATGCACCACATGTCAGAGTGTCACTCACTTGTCTACCTCTCAAGCTGTCACCTGTCAAGCTGACAGGTTGTCAAGCCTTGTCACGCCTCACTGACTGACTTGACAGGTGACAACTATGCACCACATGTCAGAGTGTCACTCACTTGTCTACCTCTCAAGCTGTCACCTGTCAAGCTGACAGGTTGTCAAGCCTTGTCACGCCTCACTGACTGACTTGACAGGTGACAACTATGCACCACATGTCAGAGTGTCACTCACTTGTCTACCTCTCAAGCTGTCACCTGTCAAGCTGACAGGTTGTCAAGCCTTGTCACGCCTCACTGACTGACTTGACAGGTGACAACAATGCACCACATGTCAGAGTGTCACTCACTTGTCTACCTCTCAAGCTGTCACCTGTCAAGCTGACAGGTTGTCAAGCCTTGTCACGCCTCACTGACTGACTTGACAGGTGACAACAATGCACCACATGTCAGAGTGTCACTCACTTGTCTACCTCTCAAGCTGTCACCTGTCAAGCTGACAGGTTGTCAAGCCTTGTCACGCCTCACTGACTGACTTGACAGGTGACAACAATGCACCACATGTCAGAGTGTCACTCACTTGTCTACCTCTCAAGCTGTCACCTGTCAAGCTGACAGGTTGTCAAGCCTTGTCACGCCTCACTGACTGACTTGACAGGTGACAACTATGCACCACATGTCAGAGTGTCACTCACTTGTCTACCTCTCAAGCTGTCACCTGTCAAGCTGACAGGTTGTCAAGCCTTGTCACGCCTCACTGACTGACTTGACAGGTGACAACTATGCACCACATGTCAGAGTGTCACTCACTTGTCTACCTCTCAAGCTGTCACCTGTCAAGCTGACAGGTTGTCAAGCCTTGTCACGCCTCACTGACTGACTTGACAGGTGACAACTATGCACCACATGTCAGAGTGTCACTCACTTGTCTACCTCTCAAGCTGTCACCTGTCAAGCTGACAGGTTGTCAAGCCTTGTCACGCCTCACTGACTGACTTGACAGGTGACAACAATGCACCACATGTCAGAGTGTCACTCACTTGTCTACCTCTCAAGCTGTCACCTGTCAAGCTGACAGGTTGTCAAGCCTTGTCACGCCTCACTGACTGACTTGACAGGTGACAACAATGCACCACATGTCAGAGTGTCACTCACTTGTCTACCTCTCAAGCTGTCACCTGTCAAGCTGACAGGTTGTCAAGCCTTGTCACGCCTCACTGACTGACTTGACAGGTGACAACAATGCACCACATGTCAGAGTGTCACTCACTTGTCTACCTCTCAAGCTGTCACCTGTCAAGCTGACAGGTTGTCAAGCCTTGTCACGCCTCACTGACTGACTTGACAGGTGACAACAATGCACCACATGTCAGAGTGTCACTCACTTGTCTACCTCTCAAGCTGTCACCTGTCAAGCTGACAGGTTGTCAAGCCTTGTCACGCCTCACTGACTGACTTGACAGGTGACAACTATGCACCACATGTCAGAGTGTCACTCACTTGTCTACCTCTCAAGCTGTCACCTGTCAAGCTGACAGGTTGTCAAGCCTTGTCACGCCTCACTGACTGACTTGACAGGTGACAACTATGCACCACATGTCAGAGTGTCACTCACTTGTCTACCTCTCAAGCTGTCACCTGTCAAGCTGACAGGTTGTCAAGCCTTGTCACGCCTCACTGACTGACTTGACAGGTGACAACAATGCACCACATGTCAGAGTGTCACTCACTTGTCTACCTCTCAAGCTGTCACCTGTCAAGCTGACAGGTTGTCAAGCCTTGTCACGCCTCACTGACTGACTTGACAGGTGACAACAATGCACCACATGTCAGAGTGTCACTCACTTGTCTACCTCTCAAGCTGTCACCTGTCAAGCTGACAGGTTGTCAAGCCTTGTCACGCCTCACTGACTGACTTGACAGGTGACAACTATGCACCACATGTCAGAGTGTCACTCACTTGTCTACCTCTCAAGCTGTCACCTGTCAAGCTGACAGGTTGTCAAGCCTTGTCACGCCTCACTGACTGACTTGACAGGTGACAACTATGCACCACATGTCAGAGTGTCACTCACTTGTCTACCTCTCAAGCTGTCACCTGTCAAGCTGACAGGTTGTCAAGCCTTGTCACGCCTCACTGACTGACTTGACAGGTGACAACTATGCACCACATGTCAGAGTGTCACTCACTTGTCTACCTCTCAAGCTGTCACCTGTCAAGCTGACAGGTTGTCAAGCCTTGTCACGCCTCACTGACTGACTTGACAGGTGACAACAATGCACCACATGTCAGAGTGTCACTCACTTGTCTACCTCTCAAGCTGTCACCTGTCAAGCTGACAGGTTGTCAAGCCTTGTCACGCCTCACTGACTGACTTGACAGGTGACAACTATGCACCACATGTCAGAGTGTCACTCACTTGTCTACCTCTCAAGCTGTCACCTGTCAAGCTGACAGGTTGTCAAGCCTTGTCACGCCTCACTGACTGACTTGACAGGTGACAACAATGCACCACATGTCAGAGTGTCACTCACTTGTCTACCTCTCAAGCTGTCACCTGTCAAGCTGACAGGTTGTCAAGCCTTGTCACGCCTCACTGACTGACTTGACAGGTGACAACTATGCACCACATGTCAGAGTGTCACTCACTTGTCTACCTCTCAAGCTGTCACCTGTCAAGCTGACAGGTTGTCAAGCCTTGTCACGCCTCACTGACTGACTTGACAGGTGACAACTATGCACCACATGTCAGAGTGTCACTCACTTGTCTACCTCTCAAGCTGTCACCTGTCAAGCTGACAGGTTGTCAAGCCTTGTCACGCCTCACTGACTGACTTGACAGGTGACAACTATGCACCACATGTCAGAGTGTCACTCACTTGTCTACCTCTCAAGCTGTCACCTGTCAAGCTGACAGGTTGTCAAGCCTTGTCACGCCTCACTGACTGACTTGACAGGTGACAACTATGCACCACATGTCAGAGTGTCACTCACTTGTCTACCTCTCAAGCTGTCACCTGTCAAGCTGACAGGTTGTCAAGCCTTGTCACGCCTCACTGACTGACTTGACAGGTGACAACTATGCACCACATGTCAGAGTGTCACTCACTTGTCTACCTCTCAAGCTGTCACCTGTCAAGCTGACAGGTTGTCAAGCCTTGTCACGCCTCACTGACTGACTTGACAGGTGACAACTATGCACCACATGTCAGAGTGTCACTCACTTGTCTACCTCTCAAGCTGTCACCTGTCAAGCTGACAGGTTGTCAAGCCTTGTCACGCCTCACTGACTGACTTGACAGGTGACAACAATGCACCACATGTCAGAGTGTCACTCACTTGTCTACCTCTCAAG
This sequence comes from Taenia multiceps, assembly GCA_001923025.3. Lineage (NCBI taxonomy): Eukaryota > Metazoa > Platyhelminthes > Cestoda > Cyclophyllidea > Taeniidae > Taenia > Taenia multiceps. The sequence continues at coordinate 8,614 of MRSW03000225.1, read as the reverse complement.
CTGTCACCTGTCAAGCTGACAGGTTGTCAAGCCTTGTCACGCCTCACTGACTGACTTGACAGGTGACAACAATGCACCACATGTCAGAGTGTCACTCACTTGTCTACCTCTCAAGCTGTCACCTGTCAAGCTGACAGGTTGTCAAGCCTTGTCACGCCTCACTGACTGACTTGACAGGTGACAACAATGCACCACATGTCAGAGTGTCACTCACTTGTCTACCTCTCAAGCTGTCACCTGTCAAGCTGACAGGTTGTCAAGCCTTGTCACGCCTCACTGACTGACTTGACAGGTGACAACAATGCACCACATGTCAGAGTGTCACTCACTTGTCTACCTCTCAAGCTGTCACCTGTCAAGCTGACAGGTTGTCAAGCCTTGTCACGCCTCACTGACTGACTTGACAGGTGACAACTATGCACCACATGTCAGAGTGTCACTCACTTGTCTACCTCTCAAGCTGTCACCTGTCAAGCTGACAGGTTGTCAAGCCTTGTCACGCCTCACTGACTGACTTGACAGGTGACAACAATGCACCACATGTCAGAGTGTCACTCACTTGTCTACCTCTCAAGCTGTCACCTGTCAAGCTGACAGGTTGTCAAGCCTTGTCACGCCTCACTGACTGACTTGACAGGTGACAACTATGCACCACATGTCAGAGTGTCACTCACTTGTCTACCTCTCAAGCTGTCACCTGTCAAGCTGACAGGTTGTCAAGCCTTGTCACGCCTCACTGACTGACTTGACAGGTGACAACTATGCACCACATGTCAGAGTGTCACTCACTTGTCTACCTCTCAAGCTGTCACCTGTCAAGCTGACAGGTTGTCAAGCCTTGTCACGCCTCACTGACTGACTTGACAGGTGACAACTATGCACCACATGTCAGAGTGTCACTCACTTGTCTACCTCTCAAGCTGTCACCTGTCAAGCTGACAGGTTGTCAAGCCTTGTCACGCCTCACTGACTGACTTGACAGGTGACAACAATGCACCACATGTCAGAGTGTCACTCACTTGTCTACCTCTCAAGCTGTCACCTGTCAAGCTGACAGGTTGTCAAGCCTTGTCACGCCTCACTGACTGACTTGACAGGTGACAACTATGCACCACATGTCAGAGTGTCACTCACTTGTCTACCTCTCAAGCTGTCACCTGTCAAGCTGACAGGTTGTCAAGCCTTGTCACGCCTCACTGACTGACTTGACAGGTGACAACAATGCACCACATGTCAGAGTGTCACTCACTTGTCTACCTCTCAAGCTGTCACCTGTCAAGCTGACAGGTTGTCAAGCCTTGTCACGCCTCACTGACTGACTTGACAGGTGACAACAATGCACCACATGTCAGAGTGTCACTCACTTGTCTACCTCTCAAGCTGTCACCTGTCAAGCTGACAGGTTGTCAAGCCTTGTCACGCCTCACTGACTGACTTGACAGGTGACAACTATGCACCACATGTCAGAGTGTCACTCACTTGTCTACCTCTCAAGCTGTCACCTGTCAAGCTGACAGGTTGTCAAGCCTTGTCACGCCTCACTGACTGACTTGACAGGTGACAACTATGCACCACATGTCAGAGTGTCACTCACTTGTCTACCTCTCAAGCTGTCACCTGTCAAGCTGACAGGTTGTCAAGCCTTGTCACGCCTCACTGACTGACTTGACAGGTGACAACTATGCACCACATGTCAGAGTGTCACTCACTTGTCTACCTCTCAAGCTGTCACCTGTCAAGCTGACAGGTTGTCAAGCCTTGTCACGCCTCACTGACTGACTTGACAGGTGACAACTATGCACCACATGTCAGAGTGTCACTCACTTGTCTACCTCTCAAGCTGTCACCTGTCAAGCTGACAGGTTGTCAAGCCTTGTCACGCCTCACTGACTGACTTGACAGGTGACAACAATGCACCACATGTCAGAGTGTCACTCACTTGTCTACCTCTCAAGCTGTCACCTGTCAAGCTGACAGGTTGTCAAGCCTTGTCACGCCTCACTGACTGACTTGACAGGTGACAACTATGCACCACATGTCAGAGTGTCACTCACTTGTCTACCTCTCAAGCTGTCACCTGTCAAGCTGACAGGTTGTCAAGCCTTGTCACGCCTCACTGACTGACTTGACAGGTGACAATGCACCACATGTCAGAGTGTCACTCACTTGTCTACCTCTCAAGCTGTCACCTGTCAAGCTGACAGGTTGTCAAGCCTTGTCACGCCTCACTGACTGACTTGACAGGTGACAACAATGCACCACATGTCAGAGTGTCACTCACTTGTCTACCTCTCAAGCTGTCACCTGTCAAGCTGACAGGTTGTCAAGCCTTGTCACGCCTCACTGACTGACTTGACAGGTGACAATGCACCACATGTCAGAGTGTCACTCACTTGTCTACCTCTCAAGCTGTCACCTGTCAAGCTGACAGGTTGTCAAGCCTTGTCACGCCTCACTGACTGACTTGACAGGTGACAACAATGCACCACATGTCAGAGTGTCACTCACTTGTCTACCTCTCAAGCTGTCACCTGTCAAGCTGACAGGTTGTCAAGCCTTGTCACGCCTCACTGACTGACTTGACAGGTGACAACAATGCACCACATGTCAGAGTGTCACTCACTTGTCTACCTCTCAAGCTGTCACCTGTCAAGCTGACAGGTTGTCAAGCCTTGTCACGCCTCACTGACTGACTTGACAGGTGACAACAATGCACCACATGTCAGAGTGTCACTCACTTGTCTACCTCTCAAGCTGTCACCTGTCAAGCTGACAGGTTGTCAAGCCTTGTCACGCCTCACTGACTGACTTGACAGGTGACAACTATGCACCACATGTCAGAGTGTCACTCACTTGTCTACCTCTCAAGCTGTCACCTGTCAAGCTGACAGGTTGTCAAGCCTTGTCACGCCTCACTGACTGACTTGACAGGTGACAACAATGCACCACATGTCAGAGTGTCACTCACTTGTCTACCTCTCAAGCTGTCACCTGTCAAGCTGACAGGTTGTCAAGCCTTGTCACGCCTCACTGACTGACTTGACAGGTGACAACAATGCACCACATGTCAGAGTGTCACTCACTTGTCTACCTCTCAAGCTGTCACCTGTCAAGCTGACAGGTTGTCAAGCCTTGTCACGCCTCACTGACTGACTTGACAGGTGACAACTATGCACCACATGTCAGAGTGTCACTCACTTGTCTACCTCTCAAGCTGTCACCTGTCAAGCTGACAGGTTGTCAAGCCTTGTCACGCCTCACTGACTGACTTGACAGGTGACAAATGCACCACATGTCAGAGTGTCACTCACTTGTCTACCTCTCAAGCTGTCACCTGTCAAGCTGACAGGTTGTCAAGCCTTGTCACGCCTCACTGACTGACTTGACAGGTGACAACTATGCACCACATGTCAGAGTGTCACTCACTTGTCTACCTCTCAAGCTGTCACCTGTCAAGCTGACAGGTTGTCAAGCCTTGTCACGCCTCACTGACTGACTTGACAGGTGACAACAATGCACCACATGTCAGAGTGTCACTCACTTGTCTACCTCTCAAGCTGTCACCTGTCAAGCTGACAGGTTGTCAAGCCTTGTCACGCCTCACTGACTGACTTGACAGGTGACAACTATGCACCACATGTCAGAGTGTCACTCACTTGTCTACCTCTCAAGCTGTCACCTGTCAAGCTGACAGGTTGTCAAGCCTTGTCACGCCTCACTGACTGACTTGACAGGTGACAACAATGCACCACATGTCAGAGTGTCACTCACTTGTCTACCTCTCAAGCTGTCACCTGTCAAGCTGACAGGTTGTCAAGCCTTGTCACGCCTCACTGACTGACTTGACAGGTGACAACAATGCACCACATGTCAGAGTGTCACTCACTTGTCTACCTCTCAAGCTGTCACCTGTCAAGCTGACAGGTTGTCAAGCCTTGTCACGCCTCACTGACTGACTTGACAGGTGACAACAATGCACCACATGTCAGAGTGTCACTCACTTGTCTACCTCTCAAGCTGTCACCTGTCAAGCTGACAGGTTGTCAAGCCTTGTCACGCCTCACTGACTGACTTGACAGGTGACAACTATGCACCACATGTCAGAGTGTCACTCACTTGTCTACCTCTCAAGCTGTCACCTGTCAAGCTGACAGGTTGTCAAGCCTTGTCACGCCTCACTGACTGACTTGACAGGTGACAACAATGCACCACATGTCAGAGTGTCACTCACTTGTCTACCTCTCAAGCTGTCACCTGTCAAGCTGACAGGTTGTCAAGCCTTGTCACGCCTCACTGACTGACTTGACAGGTGACAACTATGCACCACATGTCAGAGTGTCACTCACTTGTCTACCTCTCAAGCTGTCACCTGTCAAGCTGACAGGTTGTCAAGCCTTGTCACGCCTCACTGACTGACTTGACAGGTGACAACAATGCACCACATGTCAGAGTGTCACTCACTTGTCTACCTCTCAAGCTGTCACCTGTCAAGCTGACAGGTTGTCAAGCCTTGTCACGCCTCACTGACTGACTTGACAGGTGACAACAATGCACCACATGTCAGAGTGTCACTCACTTGTCTACCTCTCAAGCTGTCACCTGTCAAGCTGACAGGTTGTCAAGCCTTGTCACGCCTCACTGACTGACTTGACAGGTGACAACAATGCACCACATGTCAGAGTGTCACTCACTTGTCTACCTCTCAAGCTGTCACCTGTCAAGCTGACAGGTTGTCAAGCCTTGTCACGCCTCACTGACTGACTTGACAGGTGACAACAATGCACCACATGTCAGAGTGTCACTCACTTGTCTACCTCTCAAGCTGTCACCTGTCAAGCTGACAGGTTGTCAAGCCTTGTCACGCCTCACTGACTGACTTGACAGGTGACAACAATGCACCACATGTCAGAGTGTCACTCACTTGTCTACCTCTCAAGCTGTCACCTGTCAAGCTGACAGGTTGTCAAGCCTTGTCACGCCTCACTGACTGACTTGACAGGTGACAAATGCACCACATGTCAGAGTGTCACTCACTTGTCTACCTCTCAAGCTGTCACCTGTCAAGCTGACAGGTTGTCAAGCCTTGTCACGCCTCACTGACTGACTTGACAGGTGACAACAATGCACCACATGTCAGAGTGTCACTCACTTGTCTACCTCTCAAGCTGTCACCTGTCAAGCTGACAGGTTGTCAAGCCTTGTCACGCCTCACTGACTGACTTGACAGGTGACAACAATGCACCACATGTCAGAGTGTCACTCACTTGTCTACCTCTCAAGCTGTCACCTGTCAAGCTGACAGGTTGTCAAGCCTTGTCACGCCTCACTGACTGACTTGACAGGTGACAACTATGCACCACATGTCAGAGTGTCACTCACTTGTCTACCTCTCAAGCTGTCACCTGTCAAGCTGACAGGTTGTCAAGCCTTGTCACGCCTCACTGACTGACTTGACAGGTGACAACTATGCACCACATGTCAGAGTGTCACTCACTTGTCTACCTCTCAAGCTGTCACCTGTCAAGCTGACAGGTTGTCAAGCCTTGTCACGCCTCACTGACTGACTTGACAGGTGACAACAATGCACCACATGTCAGAGTGTCACTCACTTGTCTACCTCTCAAGCTGTCACCTGTCAAGCTGACAGGTTGTCAAGCCTTGTCACGCCTCACTGACTGACTTGACAGGTGACAACAATGCACCACATGTCAGAGTGTCACTCACTTGTCTACCTCTCAAGCTGTCACCTGTCAAGCTGACAGGTTGTCAAGCCTTGTCACGCCTCACTGACTGACTTGACAGGTGACAACTATGCACCACATGTCAGAGTGTCACTCACTTGTCTACCTCTCAAGCTGTCACCTGTCAAGCTGACAGGTTGTCAAGCCTTGTCACGCCTCACTGACTGACTTGACAGGTGACAACTATGCACCACATGTCAGAGTGTCACTCACTTGTCTACCTCTCAAGCTGTCACCTGTCAAGCTGACAGGTTGTCAAGCCTTGTCACGCCTCACTGACTGACTTGACAGGTGACAACTATGCACCACATGTCAGAGTGTCACTCACTTGTCTACCTCTCAAGCTGTCACCTGTCAAGCTGACAGGTTGTCAAGCCTTGTCACGCCTCACTGACTGACTTGACAGGTGACAACTATGCACCACATGTCAGAGTGTCACTCACTTGTCTACCTCTCAAGCTGTCACCTGTCAAGCTGACAGGTTGTCAAGCCTTGTCACGCCTCACTGACTGACTTGACAGGTGACAACTATGCACCACATGTCAGAGTGTCACTCACTTGTCTACCTCTCAAGCTGTCACCTGTCAAGCTGACAGGTTGTCAAGCCTTGTCACGCCTCACTGACTGACTTGACAGGTGACAACTATGCACCACATGTCAGAGTGTCACTCACTTGTCTACCTCTCAAGCTGTCACCTGTCAAGCTGACAGGTTGTCAAGCCTTGTCACGCCTCACTGACTGACTTGACAGGTGACAACAATGCACCACATGTCAGAGTGTCACTCACTTGTCTACCTCTCAAGCTGTCACCTGTCAAGCTGACAGGTTGTCAAGCCTTGTCACGCCTCACTGACTGACTTGACAGGTGACAACAATGCACCACATGTCAGAGTGTCACTCACTTGTCTACCTCTCAAGCTGTCACCTGTCAAGCTGACAGGTTGTCAAGCCTTGTCACGCCTCACTGACTGACTTGACAGGTGACAACAATGCACCACATGTCAGAGTGTCACTCACTTGTCTACCTCTCAAGCTGTCACCTGTCAAGCTGACAGGTTGTCAAGCCTTGTCACGCCTCACTGACTGACTTGACAGGTGACAACAATGCACCACATGTCAGAGTGTCACTCACTTGTCTACCTCTCAAGCTGTCACCTGTCAAGCTGACAGGTTGTCAAGCCTTGTCACGCCTCACTGACTGACTTGACAGGTGACAACTATGCACCACATGTCAGAGTGTCACTCACTTGTCTACCTCTCAAGCTGTCACCTGTCAAGCTGACAGGTTGTCAAGCCTTGTCACGCCTCACTGACTGACTTGACAGGTGACAACAATGCACCACATGTCAGAGTGTCACTCACTTGTCTACCTCTCAAGCTGTCACCTGTCAAGCTGACAGGTTGTCAAGCCTTGTCACGCCTCACTGACTGACTTGACAGGTGACAACAATGCACCACATGTCAGAGTGTCACTCACTTGTCTACCTCTCAAGCTGTCACCTGTCAAGCTGACAGGTTGTCAAGCCTTGTCACGCCTCACTGACTGACTTGACAGGTGACAACAATGCACCACATGTCAGAGTGTCACTCACTTGTCTACCTCTCAAGCTGTCACCTGTCAAGCTGACAGGTTGTCAAGCCTTGTCACGCCTCACTGACTGACTTGACAGGTGACAACTATGCACCACATGTCAGAGTGTCACTCACTTGTCTACCTCTCAAGCTGTCACCTGTCAAGCTGACAGGTTGTCAAGCCTTGTCACGCCTCACTGACTGACTTGACAGGTGACAACTATGCACCACATGTCAGAGTGTCACTCACTTGTCTACCTCTCAAGCTGTCACCTGTCAAGCTGACAGGTTGTCAAGCCTTGTCACGCCTCACTGACTGACTTGACAGGTGACAACAATGCACCACATGTCAGAGTGTCACTCACTTGTCTACCTCTCAAGCTGTCACCTGTCAAGCTGACAGGTTGTCAAGCCTTGTCACGCCTCACTGACTGACTTGACAGGTGACAACAATGCACCACATGTCAGAGTGTCACTCACTTGTCTACCTCTCAAGCTGTCACCTGTCAAGCTGACAGGTTGTCAAGCCTTGTCACGCCTCACTGACTGACTTGACAGGTGACAACAATGCACCACATGTCAGAGTGTCACTCACTTGTCTACCTCTCAAGCTGTCACCTGTCAAGCTGACAGGTTGTCAAGCCTTGTCACGCCTCACTGACTGACTTGACAGGTGACAACTATGCACCACATGTCAGAGTGTCACTCACTTGTCTACCTCTCAAGCTGTCACCTGTCAAGCTGACAGGTTGTCAAGCCTTGTCACGCCTCACTGACTGACTTGACAGGTGACAACAATGCACCACATGTCAGAGTGTCACTCACTTGTCTACCTCTCAAGCTGTCACCTGTCAAGCTGACAGGTTGTCAAGCCTTGTCACGCCTCACTGACTGACTTGACAGGTGACAACTATGCACCACATGTCAGAGTGTCACTCACTTGTCTCTCAAGCTGTCACCTGTCAAGCTGACAGGTTGTCAAGCCTTGTCACGCCTCACTGACTGACTTGACAGGTGACAACAATGCACCACATGTCAGAGTGTCACTCACTTGTCTACCTCTCAAGCTGTCACCTGTCAAGCTGACAGGTTGTCAAGCCTTGTCACGCCTCACTGACTGACTTGACAGGTGACAACAATGCACCACATGTCAGAGTGTCACTCACTTGTCTACCTCTCAAGCTGTCACCTGTCAAGCTGACAGGTTGTCAAGCCTTGTCACGCCTCACTGACTGACTTGACAGGTGATGCAACACTGCACCACAGTGTCAGAGTGACAGGTTGTCAAGCCTTGTCACGC
>MRSW03000224.1:0-33566 GCA_001923025.3 Taenia multiceps | reverse complement strand
CTCACTGACTGACTTGACAGGTGACACAATGCACCACATGTCAGAGTGTCACTCACTTGTCTACCTGTCAATGTCACCTGTCAAGCTGACAGGTTGTCAAGCCTTGTCACGCCTACTGACTGACTTACAGGTGACAACATGCACCACATGTCAGAGTGTCACTCACTTGTCTACCTGTCAAGCTGTCACCTGTCAAGCTGACAGGTTTCAAGCCTGTCACCCTCACTGACTGACTTGACAGTGACACAATGCACCACATGTCAGAGTGTCACTCACTTGTCTACCTGTCAAGCTGTCACCTGTCAAGCTGACAGGTTGTCAAGCCTTGTCCGCCCGCCTCACTGACTGACTTGACAGTGACAACAATGCACCACGTCAGTGTCACTCACTTTCTACCTGTCAAGCTGTCACCTGTCAGCTGACAGGTTGTCAAGCCTTGTCACGCCTCACTGACTGACTTGACAGTGACAACAATGCACCACATGTCAGAGTGTCACTCACTTGTCTACCTGTCAAGCTGTCACCTGTCAAGCTGACAGGTTGTCAAGCCTTGCACGCCTCACTGACTGACTTGACAGTGACAACAATGCACCACATGTCAGAGTGTCACTCACTTGTCTACCTGTCAAGCTGTCACCTGTCAAGCTGACAGTTGTCAAGCCTTGTCACGCCTCACTGACTGACTTGACAGTGACAACAATGCACCACATGTCAGAGTGTCACTCACTTGTCTACCTGTCAAGCTGTCACCTGTCAAGCTGACAGTTTCAGTCAAGCCTTGTCACGCCTCACTGACTGACTTGACAGGTGACAACAATGCACCACATGTCATGTCACTCACTTGTCTACCTGTCAAGCTGTCACCTGTCAAGCTGACAGGTTGTCAAGCCTTGTCACGCCTCACTGACTGACTTGACAGGACAACAATGCACCACATGTCAGAGTGTCACTCACTTGTCTACCTGTCAAGCTGTCACCTGTCAGCTGACAGGTTGTCAAGCCTTGTCACGCCACTGACTGACTTGACAGTTGACAACAATGCACCACATGTCAGAGTGTCACTCACTTGTCTACCTGTCAAGCTGTCACCTGTCAAGCTGACAGGTTGTCAAGCCTTGTCACGCCTCACTGACTGACTTGACAGTGACACAATGCACCACATGTCAGAGTGTCACTCACTTGTCTACCTGTCAAGCTGTCACCTGTCACTGACAGGTGTCAAGCCTTGTCACGCCTCACTGACTGACTTGACAGGTGACAACATGCACCACATGTCAGAGTGTCACTCACTTGTCTACCTGTCAAGCTGTCACCTGTCAAGCTGACAGGTTGTCAAGCCTTGTCCACGCCTCACTGACTGACTTGACAGTGACAAAATGCACCACATGTCAGAGTGTCACTCACTTGTCTACCTGTCAAGCTGTCACCTGTCAGCTGACAGGTTGTCAAGCCTTGTCACGCCTCACTGACTGACTTGACAGGTGACAACATGCACCACATGTCAGAGTGTCACTCACTTGTCTACCTGTCAAGCTGTCACCTGTCAAGCTGACAGGTTGTCAAGCCTTGTCACGCCTCACTGACTGACTTGACAGGTGACAACTATGCACCACATGTCAGAGTGTCACTCACTTGTCTACCTCTCAAGCTGTCACCTGTCAAGCTGACAGGTTGTCAAGCCTTGTCACGCCTCACTGACTGACTTGACAGGTGACAACAATGCACCACATGTCAGAGTGTCACTCACTTGTCTACCTCTCAAGCTGTCACCTGTCAAGCTGACAGGTTGTCAAGCCTTGTCACGCCTCACTGACTGACTTGACAGGTGACAACAATGCACCACATGTCAGAGTGTCACTCACTTGTCTACCTCTCAAGCTGTCACCTGTCAAGCTGACAGGTTGTCAAGCCTTGTCACGCCTCACTGACTGACTTGACAGGTGACAACAATGCACCACATGTCAGAGTGTCACTCACTTGTCTACCTCTCAAGCTGTCACCTGTCAAGCTGACAGGTTGTCAAGCCTTGTCACGCCTCACTGACTGACTTGACAGGTGACAACAATGCACCACATGTCAGAGTGTCACTCACTTGTCTACCTCTCAAGCTGTCACCTGTCAAGCTGACAGGTTGTCAAGCCTTGTCACGCCTCACTGACTGACTTGACAGGTGACAACAATGCACCACATGTCAGAGTGTCACTCACTTGTCTACCTCTCAAGCTGTCACCTGTCAAGCTGACAGGTTGTCAAGCCTTGTCACGCCTCACTGACTGACTTGACAGGTGACAACTATGCACCACATGTCAGAGTGTCACTCACTTGTCTACCTCTCAAGCTGTCACCTGTCAAGCTGACAGGTTGTCAAGCCTTGTCACGCCTCACTGACTGACTTGACAGGTGACAACTATGCACCACATGTCAGAGTGTCACTCACTTGTCTACCTCTCAAGCTGTCACCTGTCAAGCTGACAGGTTGTCAAGCCTTGTCACGCCTCACTGACTGACTTGACAGGTGACAACAATGCACCACATGTCAGAGTGTCACTCACTTGTCTACCTCTCAAGCTGTCACCTGTCAAGCTGACAGGTTGTCAAGCCTTGTCACGCCTCACTGACTGACTTGACAGGTGACAACAATGCACCACATGTCAGAGTGTCACTCACTTGTCTACCTCTCAAGCTGTCACCTGTCAAGCTGACAGGTTGTCAAGCCTTGTCACGCCTCACTGACTGACTTGACAGGTGACAACAATGCACCACATGTCAGAGTGTCACTCACTTGTCTACCTCTCAAGCTGTCACCTGTCAAGCTGACAGGTTGTCAAGCCTTGTCACGCCTCACTGACTGACTTGACAGGTGACACTCACTTGTCTACCTCTCAAGCTGTCACCTGTCAAGCTGACAGGTTGTCAAGCCTTGTCACGCCTCACTGACTGACTTGACAGGTGACAACTATGCACCACATGTCAGAGTGTCACTCACTTGTCTACCTCTCAAGCTGTCACCTGTCAAGCTGACAGGTTGTCAAGCCTTGTCACGCCTCACTGACTGACTTGACAGGTGACAACTATGCACCACATGTCAGAGTGTCACTCACTTGTCTACCTCTCAAGCTGTCACCTGTCAAGCTGACAGGTTGTCAAGCCTTGTCACGCCTCACTGACTGACTTGACAGGTGACAACTATGCACCACATGTCAGAGTGTCACTCACTTGTCTACCTCTCAAGCTGTCACCTGTCAAGCTGACAGGTTGTCAAGCCTTGTCACGCCTCACTGACTGACTTGACAGGTGACAACTATGCACCACATGTCAGAGTGTCACTCACTTGTCTACCTATCAAGCTGTCACCTGTCAAGCTGACAGGTTGTCAAGCCTTGTCACGCCTCACTGACTGACTTGACAGGTGACAACTATGCACCACATGTCAGAGTGTCACTCACTTGTCTACCTCTCAAGCTGTCACCTGTCAAGCTGACAGGTTGTCAAGCCTTGTCACGCCTCACTGACTGACTTGACAGGTGACAACTATGCACCACATGTCAGAGTGTCACTCACTTGTCTACCTCTCAAGCTGTCACCTGTCAAGCTGACAGGTTGTCAAGCCTTGTCACGCCTCACTGACTGACTTGACAGGTGACAACAATGCACCACATGTCAGAGTGTCACTCACTTGTCTACCTCTCAAGCTGTCACCTGTCAAGCTGACAGGTTGTCAAGCCTTGTCACGCCTCACTGACTGACTTGACAGGTGACAAATGCACCACATGTCAGAGTGTCACTCACTTGTCTACCTCTCAAGCTGTCACCTGTCAAGCTGACAGGTTGTCAAGCCTTGTCACGCCTCACTGACTGACTTGACAGGTGACAACAATGCACCACATGTCAGAGTGTCACTCACTTGTCTACCTCTCAAGCTGTCACCTGTCAAGCTGACAGGTTGTCAAGCCTTGTCACGCCTCACTGACTGACTTGACAGGTGACAACTATGCACCACATGTCAGAGTGTCACTCACTTGTCTACCTCTCAAGCTGTCACCTGTCAAGCTGACAGGTTGTCAAGCCTTGTCACGCCTCACTGACTGACTTGACAGGTGACAACTATGCACCACATGTCAGAGTGTCACTCACTTGTCTATCTGTCAAGCTGTCACCTGTCAAGCTGACAGGTTGTCAAGCCTTGTCACGCCTCACTGACTGACTTGACAGGTGACAACAATGCACCACATGTCAGAGTGTCACTCACTTGTCTACCTCTCAAGCTGTCACCTGTCAAGCTGACAGGTTGTCAAGCCTTGTCACGCCTCACTGACTGACTTGACAGGTGACAACAATGCACCACATGTCAGAGTGTCACTCACTTGTCTACCTCTCAAGCTGTCACCTGTCAAGCTGACAGGTTGTCAAGCCTTGTCACGCCTCACTGACTGACTTGACAGGTGACAACTATGCACCACATGTCAGAGTGTCACTCACTTGTCTACCTCTCAAGCTGTCACCTGTCAAGCTGACAGGTTGTCAAGCCTTGTCACGCCTCACTGACTGACTTGACAGGTGACAACATGCACCACATGTCAGAGTGTCACTCACTTGTCTACCTCTCAAGCTGTCACCTGTCAAGCTGACAGGTTGTCAAGCCTTGTCACGCCTCACTGACTGACTTGACAGGTGACAACAATGCACCACATGTCAGAGTGTCACTCACTTGTCTACCTCTCAAGCTGTCACCTGTCAAGCTGACAGGTTGTCAAGCCTTGTCACGCCTCACTGACTGACTTGACAGGTGACAACTATGCACCACATGTCAGAGTGTCACTCACTTGTCTACCTCTCAAGCTGTCACCTGTCAAGCTGACAGGTTGTCAAGCCTTGTCACGCCTCACTGACTGACTTGACAGGTGACAACTATGCACCACATGTCAGAGTGTCACTCACTTGTCTACCTCTCAAGCTGTCACCTGTCAAGCTGACAGGTTGTCAAGCCTTGTCACGCCTCACTGACTGACTTGACAGGTGACAACTATGCACCACATGTCAGAGTGTCACTCACTTGTCTACCTCTCAAGCTGTCACCTGTCAAGCTGACAGGTTGTCAAGCCTTGTCACGCCTCACTGACTGACTTGACAGGTGACAACAATGCACCACATGTCAGAGTGTCACTCACTTGTCTACCTCTCAAGCTGTCACCTGTCAAGCTGACAGGTTGTCAAGCCTTGTCACGCCTCACTGACTGACTTGACAGGTGACAACAATGCACCACATGTCAGAGTGTCACTCACTTGTCTACCTCTCAAGCTGTCACCTGTCAAGCTGACAGGTTGTCAAGCCTTGTCACGCCTCACTGACTGACTTGACAGGTGACAACTATGCACCACATGTCAGAGTGTCACTCACTTGTCTACCTCTCAAGCTGTCACCTGTCAAGCTGACAGGTTGTCAAGCCTTGTCACGCCTCACTGACTGACTTGACAGGTGACAACTATGCACCACATGTCAGAGTGTCACTCACTTGTCTACCTCTCAAGCTGTCACCTGTCAAGCTGACAGGTTGTCAAGCCTTGTCACGCCTCACTGACTGACTTGACAGGTGACAACTATGCACCACATGTCAGAGTGTCACTCACTTGTCTACCTCTCAAGCTGTCACCTGTCAAGCTGACAGGTTGTCAAGCCTTGTCACGCCTCACTGACTGACTTGACAGGTGACAACAATGCACCACATGTCAGAGTGTCACTCACTTGTCTACCTCTCAAGCTGTCACCTGTCAAGCTGACAGGTTGTCAAGCCTTGTCACGCCTCACTGACTGACTTGACAGGTGACAACTATGCACCACATGTCAGAGTGTCACTCACTTGTCTACCTCTCAAGCTGTCACCTGTCAAGCTGACAGGTTGTCAAGCCTTGTCACGCCTCACTGACTGACTTGACAGGTGACAACTATGCACCACATGTCAGAGTGTCACTCACTTGTCTACCTCTCAAGCTGTCACCTGTCAAGCTGACAGGTTGTCAAGCCTTGTCACGCCTCACTGACTGACTTGACAGGTGACAAATGCACCACATGTCAGAGTGTCACTCACTTGTCTACCTCTCAAGCTGTCACCTGTCAAGCTGACAGGTTGTCAAGCCTTGTCACGCCTCACTGACTGACTTGACAGGTGACAACTATGCACCACATGTCAGAGTGTCACTCACTTGTCTACCTCTCAAGCTGTCACCTGTCAAGCTGACAGGTTGTCAAGCCTTGTCACGCCTCACTGACTGACTTGACAGGTGACAACTATGCACCACATGTCAGAGTGTCACTCACTTGTCTACCTCTCAAGCTGTCACCTGTCAAGCTGACAGGTTGTCAAGCCTTGTCACGCCTCACTGACTGACTTGACAGGTGACAACTATGCACCACATGTCAGAGTGTCACTCACTTGTCTACCTCTCAAGCTGTCACCTGTCAAGCTGACAGGTTGTCAAGCCTTGTCACGCCTCACTGACTGACTTGACAGGTGACAACTATGCACCACATGTCAGAGTGTCACTCACTTGTCTACCTCTCAAGCTGTCACCTGTCAAGCTGACAGGTTGTCAAGCCTTGTCACGCCTCACTGACTGACTTGACAGGTGACAACTATGCACCACATGTCAGAGTGTCACTCACTTGTCTACCTCTCAAGCTGTCACCTGTCAAGCTGACAGGTTGTCAAGCCTTGTCACGCCTCACTGACTGACTTGACAGGTGACAACTATGCACCACATGTCAGAGTGTCACTCACTTGTCTACCTCTCAAGCTGTCACCTGTCAAGCTGACAGGTTGTCAAGCCTTGTCACGCCTCACTGACTGACTTGACAGGTGACAACAATGCACCACATGTCAGAGTGTCACTCACTTGTCTACCTGTCAAGCTGTCACCTGTCAAGCTGACAGGTTGTCAAGCCTTGTCACGCCTCACTGACTGACTTGACAGGTGACAACTATGCACCACATGTCAGAGTGTCACTCACTTGTCTACCTCTCAAGCTGTCACCTGTCAAGCTGACAGGTTGTCAAGCCTTGTCACGCCTCACTGACTGACTTGACAGGTGACAACTATGCACCACATGTCAGAGTGTCACTCACTTGTCTACCTCTCAAGCTGTCACCTGTCAAGCTGACAGGTTGTCAAGCCTTGTCACGCCTCACTGACTGACTTGACAGGTGACAACAATGCACCACATGTCAGAGTGTCACTCACTTGTCTACCTCTCAAGCTGTCACCTGTCAAGCTGACAGGTTGTCAAGCCTTGTCACGCCTCACTGACTGACTTGACAGGTGACAACAATGCACCACATGTCAGAGTGTCACTCACTTGTCTACCTCTCAAGCTGTCACCTGTCAAGCTGACAGGTTGTCAAGCCTTGTCACGCCTCACTGACTGACTTGACAGGTGACAACAATGCACCACATGTCAGAGTGTCACTCACTTGTCTACCTCTCAAGCTGTCACCTGTCAAGCTGACAGGTTGTCAAGCCTTGTCACGCCTCACTGACTGACTTGACAGGTGACAACTATGCACCACATGTCAGAGTGTCACTCACTTGTCTACCTCTCAAGCTGTCACCTGTCAAGCTGACAGGTTGTCAAGCCTTGTCACGCCTCACTGACTGACTTGACAGGTGACAACTATGCACCACATGTCAGAGTGTCACTCACTTGTCTACCTCTCAAGCTGTCACCTGTCAAGCTGACAGGTTGTCAAGCCTTGTCACGCCTCACTGACTGACTTGACAGGTGACAACAATGCACCACATGTCAGAGTGTCACTCACTTGTCTACCTCTCAAGCTGTCACCTGTCAAGCTGACAGGTTGTCAAGCCTTGTCACGCCTCACTGACTGACTTGACAGGTGACAACAATGCACCACATGTCAGAGTGTCACTCACTTGTCTACCTGTCAAGCTGTCACCTGTCAAGCTGACAGGTTGTCAAGCCTTGTCACGCCTCACTGACTGACTTGACAGGTGACAACAATGCACCACATGTCAGAGTGTCACTCACTTGTCTACCTGTCAAGCTGTCACCTGTCAAGCTGACAGGTTGTCAAGCCTTGTCACGCCTCACTGACTGACTTGACAGGTGACAACAATGCACCACATGTCAGAGTGTCACTCACTTGTCTACCTGTCAAGCTGTCACCTGTCAAGCTGACAGGTTGTCAAGCCTTGTCACGCCTCACTGACTGACTTGACAGGTGACAACAATGCACCACATGTCAGAGTGTCACTCACTTGTCTACCTGTCAAGCTGTCACCTGTCAAGCTGACAGGTTGTCAAGCCTTGTCACGCCTCACTGACTGACTTGACAGGTGACAACAATGCACCACATGTCAGAGTGTCACTCACTTGTCTACCTGTCAAGCTGTCACCTGTCAAGCTGACAGGTTGTCAAGCCTTGTCACGCCTCACTGACTGACTTGACAGGTGACAACAATGCACCACATGTCAGAGTGTCACTCACTTGTCTACCTGTCAAGCTGTCACCTGTCAAGCTGACAGGTTGTCAAGCCTTGTCACGCCTCACTGACTGACTTGACAGGTGACAACAATGCACCACATGTCAGAGTGTCACTCACTTGTCTACCTGTCAAGCTGTCACCTGTCAAGCTGACAGGTTGTCAAGCCTTGTCACGCCTCACTGACTGACTTGACAGGTGACAACAATGCACCACATGTCAGAGTGTCACTCACTTGTCTACCTGTCAAGCTGTCACCTGTCAAGCTGACAGGTTGTCAAGCCTTGTCACGCCTCACTGACTGACTTGACAGGTGACAACAATGCACCACATGTCAGAGTGTCACTCACTTGTCTACCTGTCAAGCTGTCACCTGTCAAGCTGACAGGTTGTCAAGCCTTGTCACGCCTCACTGACTGACTTGACAGGTGACAACAATGCACCACATGTCAGAGTGTCACTCACTTGTCTACCTGTCAAGCTGTCACCTGTCAAGCTGACAGGTTGTCAAGCCTTGTCACGCCTCACTGACTGACTTGACAGGTGACAACAATGCACCACATGTCAGAGTGTCACTCACTTGTCTACCTGTCAAGCTGTCACCTGTCAAGCTGACAGGTTGTCAAGCCTTGTCACGCCTCACTGACTGACTTGACAGGTGACAACAATGCACCACATGTCAGAGTGTCACTCACTTGTCTACCTGTCAAGCTGTCACCTGTCAAGCTGACAGGTTGTCAAGCCTTGTCACGCCTCACTGACTGACTTGACAGGTGACAACAATGCACCACATGTCAGAGTGTCACTCACTTGTCTACCTGTCAAGCTGTCACCTGTCAAGCTGACAGGTTGTCAAGCCTTGTCACGCCTCACTGACTGACTTGACAGGTGACAACAATGCACCACATGTCAGAGTGTCACTCACTTGTCTACCTGTCAAGCTGTCACCTGTCAAGCTGACAGGTTGTCAAGCCTTGTCACGCCTCACTGACTGACTTGACAGGTGACAACAATGCACCACATGTCAGAGTGTCACTCACTTGTCTACCTGTCAAGCTGTCACCTGTCAAGCTGACAGGTTGTCAAGCCTTGTCACGCCTCACTGACTGACTTGACAGGTGACAACAATGCACCACATGTCAGAGTGTCACTCACTTGTCTACCTGTCAAGCTGTCACCTGTCAAGCTGACAGGTTGTCAAGCCTTGTCACGCCTCACTGACTGACTTGACAGGTGACAACAATGCACCACATGTCAGAGTGTCACTCACTTGTCTACCTGTCAAGCTGTCACCTGTCAAGCTGACAGGTTGTCAAGCCTTGTCACGCCTCACTGACTGACTTGACAGGTGACAACAATGCACCACATGTCAGAGTGTCACTCACTTGTCTACCTGTCAAGCTGTCACCTGTCAAGCTGACAGGTTGTCAAGCCTTGTCACGCCTCACTGACTGACTTGACAGGTGACAACAATGCACCACATGTCAGAGTGTCACTCACTTGTCTACCTGTCAAGCTGTCACCTGTCAAGCTGACAGGTTGTCAAGCCTTGTCACGCCTCACTGACTGACTTGACAGGTGACAACAATGCACCACATGTCAGAGTGTCACTCACTTGTCTACCTGTCAAGCTGTCACCTGTCAAGCTGACAGGTTGTCAAGCCTTGTCACGCCTCACTGACTGACTTGACAGGTGACAACAATGCACCACATGTCAGAGTGTCACTCACTTGTCTACCTGTCAAGCTGTCACCTGTCAAGCTGACAGGTTGTCAAGCCTTGTCACGCCTCACTGACTGACTTGACAGGTGACAACAATGCACCACATGTCAGAGTGTCACTCACTTGTCTACCTGTCAAGCTGTCACCTGTCAAGCTGACAGGTTGTCAAGCCTTGTCACGCCTCACTGACTGACTTGACAGGTGACAACAATGCACCACATGTCAGAGTGTCACTCACTTGTCTACCTGTCAAGCTGTCACCTGTCAAGCTGACAGGTTGTCAAGCCTTGTCACGCCTCACTGACTGACTTGACAGGTGACAACAATGCACCACATGTCAGAGTGTCACTCACTTGTCTACCTGTCAAGCTGTCACCTGTCAAGCTGACAGGTTGTCAAGCCTTGTCACGCCTCACTGACTGACTTGACAGGTGACAACAATGCACCACATGTCAGAGTGTCACTCACTTGTCTACCTGTCAAGCTGTCACCTGTCAAGCTGACAGGTTGTCAAGCCTTGTCACGCCTCACTGACTGACTTGACAGGTGACAACAATGCACCACATGTCAGAGTGTCACTCACTTGTCTACCTGTCAAGCTGTCACCTGTCAAGCTGACAGGTTGTCAAGCCTTGTCACGCCTCACTGACTGACTTGACAGGTGACAACAATGCACCACATGTCAGAGTGTCACTCACTTGTCTACCTGTCAAGCTGTCACCTGTCAAGCTGACAGGTTGTCAAGCCTTGTCACGCCTCACTGACTGACTTGACAGGTGACAACAATGCACCACATGTCAGAGTGTCACTCACTTGTCTACCTGTCAAGCTGTCACCTGTCAAGCTGACAGGTTGTCAAGCCTTGTCACGCCTCACTGACTGACTTGACAGGTGACAACAATGCACCACATGTCAGAGTGTCACTCACTTGTCTACCTGTCAAGCTGTCACCTGTCAAGCTGACAGGTTGTCAAGCCTTGTCACGCCTCACTGACTGACTTGACAGGTGACAACAATGCACCACATGTCAGAGTGTCACTCACTTGTCTACCTGTCAAGCTGTCACCTGTCAAGCTGACAGGTTGTCAAGCCTTGTCACGCCTCACTGACTGACTTGACAGGTGACAACAATGCACCACATGTCAGAGTGTCACTCACTTGTCTACCTGTCAAGCTGTCACCTGTCAAGCTGACAGGTTGTCAAGCCTTGTCACGCCTCACTGACTGACTTGACAGGTGACAACAATGCACCACATGTCAGAGTGTCACTCACTTGTCTACCTGTCAAGCTGTCACCTGTCAAGCTGACAGGTTGTCAAGCCTTGTCACGCCTCACTGACTGACTTGACAGGTGACAACAATGCACCACATGTCAGAGTGTCACTCACTTGTCTACCTGTCAAGCTGTCACCTGTCAAGCTGACAGGTTGTCAAGCCTTGTCACGCCTCACTGACTGACTTGACAGGTGACAACAATGCACCACATGTCAGAGTGTCACTCACTTGTCTACCTGTCAAGCTGTCACCTGTCAAGCTGACAGGTTGTCAAGCCTTGTCACGCCTCACTGACTGACTTGACAGGTGACAACAATGCACCACATGTCAGAGTGTCACTCACTTGTCTACCTGTCAAGCTGTCACCTGTCAAGCTGACAGGTTGTCAAGCCTTGTCACGCCTCACTGACTGACTTGACAGGTGACAACAATGCACCACATGTCAGAGTGTCACTCACTTGTCTACCTGTCAAGCTGTCACCTGTCAAGCTGACAGGTTGTCAAGCCTTGTCACGCCTCACTGACTGACTTGACAGGTGACAACAATGCACCACATGTCAGAGTGTCACTCACTTGTCTACCTGTCAAGCTGTCACCTGTCAAGCTGACAGGTTGTCAAGCCTTGTCACGCCTCACTGACTGACTTGACAGGTGACAACAATGCACCACATGTCAGAGTGTCACTCACTTGTCTACCTGTCAAGCTGTCACCTGTCAAGCTGACAGGTTGTCAAGCCTTGTCACGCCTCACTGACTGACTTGACAGGTGACAACAATGCACCACATGTCAGAGTGTCACTCACTTGTCTACCTGTCAAGCTGTCACCTGTCAAGCTGACAGGTTGTCAAGCCTTGTCACGCCTCACTGACTGACTTGACAGGTGACAACAATGCACCACATGTCAGAGTGTCACTCACTTGTCTACCTGTCAAGCTGTCACCTGTCAAGCTGACAGGTTGTCAAGCCTTGTCACGCCTCACTGACTGACTTGACAGGTGACAACAATGCACCACATGTCAGAGTGTCACTCACTTGTCTACCTGTCAAGCTGTCACCTGTCAAGCTGACAGGTTGTCAAGCCTTGTCACGCCTCACTGACTGACTTGACAGGTGACAACAATGCACCACATGTCAGAGTGTCACTCACTTGTCTACCTGTCAAGCTGTCACCTGTCAAGCTGACAGGTTGTCAAGCCTTGTCACGCCTCACTGACTGACTTGACAGGTGACAACAATGCACCACATGTCAGAGTGTCACTCACTTGTCTACCTGTCAAGCTGTCACCTGTCAAGCTGACAGGTTGTCAAGCCTTGTCACGCCTCACTGACTGACTTGACAGGTGACAACAATGCACCACATGTCAGAGTGTCACTCACTTGTCTACCTGTCAAGCTGTCACCTGTCAAGCTGACAGGTTGTCAAGCCTTGTCACGCCTCACTGACTGACTTGACAGGTGACAACAATGCACCACATGTCAGAGTGTCACTCACTTGTCTACCTCTCAAGCTGTCACCTGTCAAGCTGACAGGTTGTCAAGCCTTGTCACGCCTCACTGACTGACTTGACAGGTGACAACAATGCACCACATGTCAGAGTGTCACTCACTTGTCTACCTCTCAAGCTGTCACCTGTCAAGCTGACAGGTTGTCAAGCCTTGTCACGCCTCACTGACTGACTTGACAGGTGACAACAATGCACCACATGTCAGAGTGTCACTCACTTGTCTACCTCTCAAGCTGTCACCTGTCAAGCTGACAGGTTGTCAAGCCTTGTCACGCCTCACTGACTGACTTGACAGGTGACAACAATGCACCACATGTCAGAGTGTCACTCACTTGTCTACCTCTCAAGCTGTCACCTGTCAAGCTGACAGGTTGTCAAGCCTTGTCACGCCTCACTGACTGACTTGACAGGTGACAACAATGCACCACATGTCAGAGTGTCACTCACTTGTCTACCTCTCAAGCTGTCACCTGTCAAGCTGACAGGTTGTCAAGCCTTGTCACGCCTCACTGACTGACTTGACAGGTGACAACAATGCACCACATGTCAGA
Source organism: Taenia multiceps (assembly GCA_001923025.3). Classification (NCBI taxonomy): domain Eukaryota; kingdom Metazoa; phylum Platyhelminthes; class Cestoda; order Cyclophyllidea; family Taeniidae; genus Taenia; species Taenia multiceps. The sequence goes on along the minus strand of MRSW03000224.1, from coordinate 20,016 downwards.
GTGTCACTCACTTGTCTACCTCTCAAGCTGTCACCTGTCAAGCTGACAGGTTGTCAAGCCTTGTCACGCCTCACTGACTGACTTGACAGGTGACAACAATGCACCACATGTCAGAGTGTCACTCACTTGTCTACCTCTCAAGCTGTCACCTGTCAAGCTGACAGGTTGTCAAGCCTTGTCACGCCTCACTGACTGACTTGACAGGTGACAACTATGCACCACATGTCAGAGTGTCACTCACTTGTCTACCTCTCAAGCTGTCACCTGTCAAGCTGACAGGTTGTCAAGCCTTGTCACGCCTCACTGACTGACTTGACAGGTGACAACTATGCACCACATGTCAGAGTGTCACTCACTTGTCTACCTCTCAAGCTGTCACCTGTCAAGCTGACAGGTTGTCAAGCCTTGTCACGCCTCACTGACTGACTTGACAGGTGACAACAATGCACCACATGTCAGAGTGTCACTCACTTGTCTACCTCTCAAGCTGTCACCTGTCAAGCTGACAGGTTGTCAAGCCTTGTCACGCCTCACTGACTGACTTGACAGGTGACAACAATGCACCACATGTCAGAGTGTCACTCACTTGTCTACCTCTCAAGCTGTCACCTGTCAAGCTGACAGGTTGTCAAGCCTTGTCACGCCTCACTGACTGACTTGACAGGTGACAACAATGCACCACATGTCAGAGTGTCACTCACTTGTCTACCTCTCAAGCTGTCACCTGTCAAGCTGACAGGTTGTCAAGCCTTGTCACGCCTCACTGACTGACTTGACAGGTGACAACAATGCACCACATGTCAGAGTGTCACTCACTTGTCTACCTCTCAAGCTGTCACCTGTCAAGCTGACAGGTTGTCAAGCCTTGTCACGCCTCACTGACTGACTTGACAGGTGACAAATGCACCACATGTCAGAGTGTCACTCACTTGTCTACCTCTCAAGCTGTCACCTGTCAAGCTGACAGGTTGTCAAGCCTTGTCACGCCTCACTGACTGACTTGACAGGTGACAACAATGCACCACATGTCAGAGTGTCACTCACTTGTCTACCTCTCAAGCTGTCACCTGTCAAGCTGACAGGTTGTCAAGCCTTGTCACGCCTCACTGACTGACTTGACAGGTGACAACAATGCACCACATGTCAGAGTGTCACTCACTTGTCTACCTCTCAAGCTGTCACCTGTCAAGCTGACAGGTTGTCAAGCCTTGTCACGCCTCACTGACTGACTTGACAGGTGACAACAATGCACCACATGTCAGAGTGTCACTCACTTGTCTACCTCTCAAGCTGTCACCTGTCAAGCTGACAGGTTGTCAAGCCTTGTCACGCCTCACTGACTGACTTGACAGGTGACAACTATGCACCACATGTCAGAGTGTCACTCACTTGTCTACCTCTCAAGCTGTCACCTGTCAAGCTGACAGGTTGTCAAGCCTTGTCACGCCTCACTGACTGACTTGACAGGTGACAACAATGCACCACATGTCAGAGTGTCACTCACTTGTCTACCTCTCAAGCTGTCACCTGTCAAGCTGACAGGTTGTCAAGCCTTGTCACGCCTCACTGACTGACTTGACAGGTGACAACAATGCACCACATGTCAGAGTGTCACTCACTTGTCTACCTCTCAAGCTGTCACCTGTCAAGCTGACAGGTTGTCAAGCCTTGTCACGCCTCACTGACTGACTTGACAGGTGACAACAATGCACCACATGTCAGAGTGTCACTCACTTGTCTACCTCTCAAGCTGTCACCTGTCAAGCTGACAGGTTGTCAAGCCTTGTCACGCCTCACTGACTGACTTGACAGGTGACAACAATGCACCACATGTCAGAGTGTCACTCACTTGTCTACCTCTCAAGCTGTCACCTGTCAAGCTGACAGGTTGTCAAGCCTTGTCACGCCTCACTGACTGACTTGACAGGTGACAACAATGCACCACATGTCAGAGTGTCACTCACTTGTCTACCTCTCAAGCTGTCACCTGTCAAGCTGACAGGTTGTCAAGCCTTGTCACGCCTCACTGACTGACTTGACAGGTGACAACAATGCACCACATGTCAGAGTGTCACTCACTTGTCTACCTCTCAAGCTGTCACCTGTCAAGCTGACAGGTTGTCAAGCCTTGTCACGCCTCACTGACTGACTTGACAGGTGACAACAATGCACCACATGTCAGAGTGTCACTCACTTGTCTACCTCTCAAGCTGTCACCTGTCAAGCTGACAGGTTGTCAAGCCTTGTCACGCCTCACTGACTGACTTGACAGGTGACAACAATGCACCACATGTCAGAGTGTCACTCACTTGTCTACCTCTCAAGCTGTCACCTGTCAAGCTGACAGGTTGTCAAGCCTTGTCACGCCTCACTGACTGACTTGACAGGTGACAACAATGCACCACATGTCAGAGTGTCACTCACTTGTCTACCTCTCAAGCTGTCACCTGTCAAGCTGACAGGTTGTCAAGCCTTGTCACGCCTCACTGACTGACTTGACAGGTGACAACAATGCACCACATGTCAGAGTGTCACTCACTTGTCTACCTCTCAAGCTGTCACCTGTCAAGCTGACAGGTTGTCAAGCCTTGTCACGCCTCACTGACTGACTTGACAGGTGACAACTATGCACCACATGTCAGAGTGTCACTCACTTGTCTACCTCTCAAGCTGTCACCTGTCAAGCTGACAGGTTGTCAAGCCTTGTCACGCCTCACTGACTGACTTGACAGGTGACAACAATGCACCACATGTCAGAGTGTCACTCACTTGTCTACCTCTCAAGCTGTCACCTGTCAAGCTGACAGGTTGTCAAGCCTTGTCACGCCTCACTGACTGACTTGACAGGTGACAACAATGCACCACATGTCAGAGTGTCACTCACTTGTCTACCTCTCAAGCTGTCACCTGTCAAGCTGACAGGTTGTCAAGCCTTGTCACGCCTCACTGACTGACTTGACAGGTGACAACAATGCACCACATGTCAGAGTGTCACTCACTTGTCTACCTCTCAAGCTGTCACCTGTCAAGCTGACAGGTTGTCAAGCCTTGTCACGCCTCACTGACTGACTTGACAGGTGACAACTATGCACCACATGTCAGAGTGTCACTCACTTGTCTACCTCTCAAGCTGTCACCTGTCAAGCTGACAGGTTGTCAAGCCTTGTCACGCCTCACTGACTGACTTGACAGGTGACAACAATGCACCACATGTCAGAGTGTCACTCACTTGTCTACCTCTCAAGCTGTCACCTGTCAAGCTGACAGGTTGTCAAGCCTTGTCACGCCTCACTGACTGACTTGACAGGTGACAACAATGCACCACATGTCAGAGTGTCACTCACTTGTCTACCTCTCAAGCTGTCACCTGTCAAGCTGACAGGTTGTCAAGCCTTGTCACGCCTCACTGACTGACTTGACAGGTGACAACTATGCACCACATGTCAGAGTGTCACTCACTTGTCTACCTCTCAAGCTGTCACCTGTCAAGCTGACAGGTTGTCAAGCCTTGTCACGCCTCACTGACTGACTTGACAGGTGACAACAATGCACCACATGTCAGAGTGTCACTCACTTGTCTACCTCTCAAGCTGTCACCTGTCAAGCTGACAGGTTGTCAAGCCTTGTCACGCCTCACTGACTGACTTGACAGGTGACAACTATGCACCACATGTCAGAGTGTCACTCACTTGTCTACCTCTCAAGCTGTCACCTGTCAAGCTGACAGGTTGTCAAGCCTTGTCACGCCTCACTGACTGACTTGACAGGTGACAACAATGCACCACATGTCAGAGTGTCACTCACTTGTCTACCTCTCAAGCTGTCACCTGTCAAGCTGACAGGTTGTCAAGCCTTGTCACGCCTCACTGACTGACTTGACAGGTGACAACAATGCACCACATGTCAGAGTGTCACTCACTTGTCTACCTCTCAAGCTGTCACCTGTCAAGCTGACAGGTTGTCAAGCCTTGTCACGCCTCACTGACTGACTTGACAGGTGACAACTATGCACCACATGTCAGAGTGTCACTCACTTGTCTACCTCTCAAGCTGTCACCTGTCAAGCTGACAGGTTGTCAAGCCTTGTCACGCCTCACTGACTGACTTGACAGGTGACAACAATGCACCACATGTCAGAGTGTCACTCACTTGTCTACCTCTCAAGCTGTCACCTGTCAAGCTGACAGGTTGTCAAGCCTTGTCACGCCTCACTGACTGACTTGACAGGTGACAACTATGCACCACATGTCAGAGTGTCACTCACTTGTCTACCTCTCAAGCTGTCACCTGTCAAGCTGACAGGTTGTCAAGCCTTGTCACGCCTCACTGACTGACTTGACAGGTGACAACAATGCACCACATGTCAGAGTGTCACTCACTTGTCTACCTCTCAAGCTGTCACCTGTCAAGCTGACAGGTTGTCAAGCCTTGTCACGCCTCACTGACTGACTTGACAGGTGACAACAATGCACCACATGTCAGAGTGTCACTCACTTGTCTACCTCTCAAGCTGTCACCTGTCAAGCTGACAGGTTGTCAAGCCTTGTCACGCCTCACTGACTGACTTGACAGGTGACAACAATGCACCACATGTCAGAGTGTCACTCACTTGTCTACCTCTCAAGCTGTCACCTGTCAAGCTGACAGGTTGTCAAGCCTTGTCACGCCTCACTGACTGACTTGACAGGTGACAACAATGCACCACATGTCAGAGTGTCACTCACTTGTCTACCTCTCAAGCTGTCACCTGTCAAGCTGACAGGTTGTCAAGCCTTGTCACGCCTCACTGACTGACTTGACAGGTGACAACAATGCACCACATGTCAGAGTGTCACTCACTTGTCTACCTCTCAAGCTGTCACCTGTCAAGCTGACAGGTTGTCAAGCCTTGTCACGCCTCACTGACTGACTTGACAGGTGACAACAATGCACCACATGTCAGAGTGTCACTCACTTGTCTACCTCTCAAGCTGTCACCTGTCAAGCTGACAGGTTGTCAAGCCTTGTCACGCCTCACTGACTGACTTGACAGGTGACAACTATGCACCACATGTCAGAGTGTCACTCACTTGTCTACCTCTCAAGCTGTCACCTGTCAAGCTGACAGGTTGTCAAGCCTTGTCACGCCTCACTGACTGACTTGACAGGTGACAACTATGCACCACATGTCAGAGTGTCACTCACTTGTCTACCTCTCAAGCTGTCACCTGTCAAGCTGACAGGTTGTCAAGCCTTGTCACGCCTCACTGACTGACTTGACAGGTGACAACAATGCACCACATGTCAGAGTGTCACTCACTTGTCTACCTCTCAAGCTGTCACCTGTCAAGCTGACAGGTTGTCAAGCCTTGTCACGCCTCACTGACTGACTTGACAGGTGACAACTATGCACCACATGTCAGAGTGTCACTCACTTGTCTACCTCTCAAGCTGTCACCTGTCAAGCTGACAGGTTGTCAAGCCTTGTCACGCCTCACTGACTGACTTGACAGGTGACAACTATGCACCACATGTCAGAGTGTCACTCACTTGTCTACCTCTCAAGCTGTCACCTGTCAAGCTGACAGGTTGTCAAGCCTTGTCACGCCTCACTGACTGACTTGACAGGTGACAACAATGCACCACATGTCAGAGTGTCACTCACTTGTCTACCTCTCAAGCTGTCACCTGTCAAGCTGACAGGTTGTCAAGCCTTGTCACGCCTCACTGACTGACTTGACAGGTGACAACAATGCACCACATGTCAGAGTGTCACTCACTTGTCTACCTCTCAAGCTGTCACCTGTCAAGCTGACAGGTTGTCAAGCCTTGTCACGCCTCACTGACTGACTTGACAGGTGACAACTATGCACCACATGTCAGAGTGTCACTCACTTGTCTACCTCTCAAGCTGTCACCTGTCAAGCTGACAGGTTGTCAAGCCTTGTCACGCCTCACTGACTGACTTGACAGGTGACAACAATGCACCACATGTCAGAGTGTCACTCACTTGTCTACCTCTCAAGCTGTCACCTGTCAAGCTGACAGGTTGTCAAGCCTTGTCACGCCTCACTGACTGACTTGACAGGTGACAACAATGCACCACATGTCAGAGTGTCACTCACTTGTCTACCTCTCAAGCTGTCACCTGTCAAGCTGACAGGTTGTCAAGCCTTGTCACGCCTCACTGACTGACTTGACAGGTGACAACAATGCACCACATGTCAGAGTGTCACTCACTTGTCTACCTCTCAAGCTGTCACCTGTCAAGCTGACAGGTTGTCAAGCCTTGTCACGCCTCACTGACTGACTTGACAGGTGACAACTATGCACCACATGTCAGAGTGTCACTCACTTGTCTACCTCTCAAGCTGTCACCTGTCAAGCTGACAGGTTGTCAAGCCTTGTCACGCCTCACTGACTGACTTGACAGGTGACAACTATGCACCACATGTCAGAGTGTCACTCACTTGTCTACCTCTCAAGCTGTCACCTGTCAAGCTGACAGGTTGTCAAGCCTTGTCACGCCTCACTGACTGACTTGACAGGTGACAACTATGCACCACATGTCAGAGTGTCACTCACTTGTCTACCTCTCAAGCTGTCACCTGTCAAGCTGACAGGTTGTCAAGCCTTGTCACGCCTCACTGACTGACTTGACAGGTGACAACAATGCACCACATGTCAGAGTGTCACTCACTTGTCTACCTCTCAAGCTGTCACCTGTCAAGCTGACAGGTTGTCAAGCCTTGTCACGCCTCACTGACTGACTTGACAGGTGACAACTATGCACCACATGTCAGAGTGTCACTCACTTGTCTACCTCTCAAGCTGTCACCTGTCAAGCTGACAGGTTGTCAAGCCTTGTCACGCCTCACTGACTGACTTGACAGGTGACAACTATGCACCACATGTCAGAGTGTCACTCACTTGTCTACCTCTCAAGCTGTCACCTGTCAAGCTGACAGGTTGTCAAGCCTTGTCACGCCTCACTGACTGACTTGACAGGTGACAACAATGCACCACATGTCAGAGTGTCACTCACTTGTCTACCTCTCAAGCTGTCACCTGTCAAGCTGACAGGTTGTCAAGCCTTGTCACGCCTCACTGACTGACTTGACAGGTGACAACTATGCACCACATGTCAGAGTGTCACTCACTTGTCTACCTCTCAAGCTGTCACCTGTCAAGCTGACAGGTTGTCAAGCCTTGTCACGCCTCACTGACTGACTTGACAGGTGACAACAATGCACCACATGTCAGAGTGTCACTCACTTGTCTACCTCTCAAGCTGTCACCTGTCAAGCTGACAGGTTGTCAAGCCTTGTCACGCCTCACTGACTGACTTGACAGGTGACAACTATGCACCACATGTCAGAGTGTCACTCACTTGTCTACCTCTCAAGCTGTCACCTGTCAAGCTGACAGGTTGTCAAGCCTTGTCACGCCTCACTGACTGACTTGACAGGTGACAACTATGCACCACATGTCAGAGTGTCACTCACTTGTCTACCTCTCAAGCTGTCACCTGTCAAGCTGACAGGTTGTCAAGCCTTGTCACGCCTCACTGACTGACTTGACAGGTGACAACTATGCACCACATGTCAGAGTGTCACTCACTTGTCTACCTCTCAAGCTGTCACCTGTCAAGCTGACAGGTTGTCAAGCCTTGTCACGCCTCACTGACTGACTTGACAGGTGACAACTATGCACCACATGTCAGAGTGTCACTCACTTGTCTACCTCTCAAGCTGTCACCTGTCAAGCTGACAGGTTGTCAAGCCTTGTCACGCCTCACTGACTGACTTGACAGGTGACAACAATGCACCACATGTCAGAGTGTCACTCACTTGTCTACCTCTCAAGCTGTCACCTGTCAAGCTGACAGGTTGTCAAGCCTTGTCACGCCTCACTGACTGACTTGACAGGTGACAACAATGCACCACATGTCAGAGTGTCACTCACTTGTCTACCTCTCAAGCTGTCACCTGTCAAGCTGACAGGTTGTCAAGCCTTGTCACGCCTCACTGACTGACTTGACAGGTGACAACAATGCACCACATGTCAGAGTGTCACTCACTTGTCTACCTCTCAAGCTGTCACCTGTCAAGCTGACAGGTTGTCAAGCCTTGTCACGCCTCACTGACTGACTTGACAGGTGACAACAATGCACCACATGTCAGAGTGTCACTCACTTGTCTACCTCTCAAGCTGTCACCTGTCAAGCTGACAGGTTGTCAAGCCTTGTCACGCCTCACTGACTGACTTGACAGGTGACAACTATGCACCACATGTCAGAGTGTCACTCACTTGTCTACCTCTCAAGCTGTCACCTGTCAAGCTGACAGGTTGTCAAGCCTTGTCACGCCTCACTGACTGACTTGACAGGTGACAACAATGCACCACATGTCAGAGTGTCACTCACTTGTCTACCTCTCAAGCTGTCACCTGTCAAGCTGACAGGTTGTCAAGCCTTGTCACGCCTCACTGACTGACTTGACAGGTGACAACTATGCACCACATGTCAGAGTGTCACTCACTTGTCTACCTCTCAAGCTGTCACCTGTCAAGCTGACAGGTTGTCAAGCCTTGTCACGCCTCACTGACTGACTTGACAGGTGACAACAATGCACCACATGTCAGAGTGTCACTCACTTGTCTACCTCTCAAGCTGTCACCTGTCAAGCTGACAGGTTGTCAAGCCTTGTCACGCCTCACTGACTGACTTGACAGGTGACAACAATGCACCACATGTCAGAGTGTCACTCACTTGTCTACCTCTCAAGCTGTCACCTGTCAAGCTGACAGGTTGTCAAGCCTTGTCACGCCTCACTGACTGACTTGACAGGTGACAACTATGCACCACATGTCAGAGTGTCACTCACTTGTCTACCTCTCAAGCTGTCACCTGTCAAGCTGACAGGTTGTCAAGCCTTGTCACGCCTCACTGACTGACTTGACAGGTGACAACTATGCACCACATGTCAGAGTGTCACTCACTTGTCTACCTCTCAAGCTGTCACCTGTCAAGCTGACAGGTTGTCAAGCCTTGTCACGCCTCACTGACTGACTTGACAGGTGACAACTATGCACCACATGTCAGAGTGTCACTCACTTGTCTACCTCTCAAGCTGTCACCTGTCAAGCTGACAGGTTGTCAAGCCTTGTCACGCCTCACTGACTGACTTGACAGGTGACAACAATGCACCACATGTCAGAGTGTCACTCACTTGTCTACCTCTCAAGCTGTCACCTGTCAAGCTGACAGGTTGTCAAGCCTTGTCACGCCTCACTGACTGACTTGACAGGTGACAACAATGCACCACATGTCAGAGTGTCACTCACTTGTCTACCTCTCAAGCTGTCACCTGTCAAGCTGACAGGTTGTCAAGCCTTGTCACGCCTCACTGACTGACTTGACAGGTGACAACTATGCACCACATGTCAGAGTGTCACTCACTTGTCTACCTCTCAAGCTGTCACCTGTCAAGCTGACAGGTTGTCAAGCCTTGTCACGCCTCACTGACTGACTTGACAGGTGACAACAATGCACCACATGTCAGAGTGTCACTCACTTGTCTACCTCTCAAGCTGTCACCTGTCAAGCTGACAGGTTGTCAAGCCTTGTCACGCCTCACTGACTGACTTGACAGGTGACAACTATGCACCACATGTCAGAGTGTCACTCACTTGTCTACCTCTCAAGCTGTCACCTGTCAAGCTGACAGGTTGTCAAGCCTTGTCACGCCTCACTGACTGACTTGACAGGTGACAACAATGCACCACATGTCAGAGTGTCACTCACTTGTCTACCTCTCAAGCTGTCACCTGTCAAGCTGACAGGTTGTCAAGCCTTGTCACGCCTCACTGACTGACTTGACAGGTGACAACTATGCACCACATGTCAGAGTGTCACTCACTTGTCTACCTCTCAAGCTGTCACCTGTCAAGCTGACAGGTTGTCAAGCCTTGTCACGCCTCACTGACTGACTTGACAGGTGACAACAATGCACCACATGTCAGAGTGTCACTCACTTGTCTACCTCTCAAGCTGTCACCTGTCAAGCTGACAGGTTGTCAAGCCTTGTCACGCCTCACTGACTGACTTGACAGGTGACAACAATGCACCACATGTCAGAGTGTCACTCACTTGTCTACCTCTCAAGCTGTCACCTGTCAAGCTGACAGGTTGTCAAGCCTTGTCACGCCTCACTGACTGACTTGACAGGTGACAACTATGCACCACATGTCAGAGTGTCACTCACTTGTCTACCTCTCAAGCTGTCACCTGTCAAGCTGACAGGTTGTCAAGCCTTGTCACGCCTCACTGACTGACTTGACAGGTGACAACTATGCACCACATGTCAGAGTGTCACTCACTTGTCTACCTCTCAAGCTGTCACCTGTCAAGCTGACAGGTTGTCAAGCCTTGTCACGCCTCACTGACTGACTTGACAGGTGACAACAATGCACCACATGTCAGAGTGTCACTCACTTGTCTACCTCTCAAGCTGTCACCTGTCAAGCTGACAGGTTGTCAAGCCTTGTCACGCCTCACTGACTGACTTGACAGGTGACAACTATGCACCACATGTCAGAGTGTCACTCACTTGTCTACCTCTCAAGCTGTCACCTGTCAAGCTGACAGGTTGTCAAGCCTTGTCACGCCTCACTGACTGACTTGACAGGTGACAACTATGCACCACATGTCAGAGTGTCACTCACTTGTCTACCTCTCAAGCTGTCACCTGTCAAGCTGACAGGTTGTCAAGCCTTGTCACGCCTCACTGACTGACTTGACAGGTGACAACTATGCACCACATGTCAGAGTGTCACTCACTTGTCTACCTCTCAAGCTGTCACCTGTCAAGCTGACAGGTTGTCAAGCCTTGTCACGCCTCACTGACTGACTTGACAGGTGACAACTATGCACCACATGTCAGAGTGTCACTCACTTGTCTACCTCTCAAGCTGTCACCTGTCAAGCTGACAGGTTGTCAAGCCTTGTCACGCCTCACTGACTGACTTGACAGGTGACAACTATGCACCACATGTCAGAGTGTCACTCACTTGTCTACCTCTCAAGCTGTCACCTGTCAAGCTGACAGGTTGTCAAGCCTTGTCACGCCTCACTGACTGACTTGACAGGTGACAACAATGCACCACATGTCAGAGTGTCACTCACTTGTCTACCTCTCAAGCTGTCACCTGTCAAGCTGACAGGTTGTCAAGCCTTGTCACGCCTCACTGACTGACTTGACAGGTGACAACAATGCACCACATGTCAGAGTGTCACTCACTTGTCTACCTCTCAAGCTGTCACCTGTCAAGCTGACAGGTTGTCAAGCCTTGTCACGCCTCACTGACTGACTTGACAGGTGACAACAATGCACCACATGTCAGAGTGTCACTCACTTGTCTACCTCTCAAGCTGTCACCTGTCAAGCTGACAGGTTGTCAAGCCTTGTCACGCCTCACTGACTGACTTGACAGGTGACAACTATGCACCACATGTCAGAGTGTCACTCACTTGTCTACCTCTCAAGCTGTCACCTGTCAAGCTGACAGGTTGTCAAGCCTTGTCACGCCTCACTGACTGACTTGACAGGTGACAACAATGCACCACATGTCAGAGTGTCACTCACTTGTCTACCTCTCAAGCTGTCACCTGTCAAGCTGACAGGTTGTCAAGCCTTGTCACGCCTCACTGACTGACTTGACAGGTGACAACAATGCACCACATGTCAGAGTGTCACTCACTTGTCTACCTCTCAAGCTGTCACCTGTCAAGCTGACAGGTTGTCAAGCCTTGTCACGCCTCACTGACTGACTTGACAGGTGACAACAATGCACCACATGTCAGAGTGTCACTCACTTGTCTACCTCTCAAGCTGTCACCTGTCAAGCTGACAGGTTGTCAAGCCTTGTCACGCCTCACTGACTGACTTGACAGGTGACAACAATGCACCACATGTCAGAGTGTCACTCACTTGTCTACCTCTCAAGCTGTCACCTGTCAAGCTGACAGGTTGTCAAGCCTTGTCACGCCTCACTGACTGACTTGACAGGTGACAACTATGCACCACATGTCAGAGTGTCACTCACTTGTCTACCTCTCAAGCTGTCACCTGTCAAGCTGACAGGTTGTCAAGCCTTGTCACGCCTCACTGACTGACTTGACAGGTGACAACAATGCACCACATGTCAGAGTGTCACTCACTTGTCTACCTCTCAAGCTGTCACCTGTCAAGCTGACAGGTTGTCAAGCCTTGTCACGCCTCACTGACTGACTTGACAGGTGACAACTATGCACCACATGTCAGAGTGTCACTCACTTGTCTACCTCTCAAGCTGTCACCTGTCAAGCTGACAGGTTGTCAAGCCTTGTCACGCCTCACTGACTGACTTGACAGGTGACAACAATGCACCACATGTCAGAGTGTCACTCACTTGTCTACCTCTCAAGCTGTCACCTGTCAAGCTGACAGGTTGTCAAGCCTTGTCACGCCTCACTGACTGACTTGACAGGTGACAACAATGCACCACATGTCAGAGTGTCACTCACTTGTCTACCTCTCAAGCTGTCACCTGTCAAGCTGACAGGTTGTCAAGCCTTGTCACGCCTCACTGACTGACTTGACAGGTGACAACAATGCACCACATGTCAGAGTGTCACTCACTTGTCTACCTCTCAAGCTGTCACCTGTCAAGCTGACAGGTTGTCAAGCCTTGTCACGCCTCACTGACTGACTTGACAGGTGACAACAATGCACCACATGTCAGAGTGTCACTCACTTGTCTACCTCTCAAGCTGTCACCTGTCAAGCTGACAGGTTGTCAAGCCTTGTCACGCCTCACTGACTGACTTGACAGGTGACAACAATGCACCACATGTCAGAGTGTCACTCACTTGTCTACCTCTCAAGCTGTCACCTGTCAAGCTGACAGGTTGTCAAGCCTTGTCACGCCTCACTGACTGACTTGACAGGTGACAACAATGCACCACATGTCAGAGTGTCACTCACTTGTCTACCTCTCAAGCTGTCACCTGTCAAGCTGACAGGTTGTCAAGCCTTGTCACGCCTCACTGACTGACTTGACAGGTGACAACTATGCACCACATGTCAGAGTGTCACTCACTTGTCTACCTCTCAAGCTGTCACCTGTCAAGCTGACAGGTTGTCAAGCCTTGTCACGCCTCACTGACTGACTTGACAGGTGACAACTATGCACCACATGTCAGAGTGTCACTCACTTGTCTACCTCTCAAGCTGTCACCTGTCAAGCTGACAGGTTGTCAAGCCTTGTCACGCCTCACTGACTGACTTGACAGGTGACAACAATGCACCACATGTCAGAGTGTCACTCACTTGTCTACCTCTCAAGCTGTCACCTGTCAAGCTGACAGGTTGTCAAGCCTTGTCACGCCTCACTGACTGACTTGACAGGTGACAACAATGCACCACATGTCAGAGTGTCACTCACTTGTCTACCTCTCAAGCTGTCACCTGTCAAGCTGACAGGTTGTCAAGCCTTGTCACGCCTCACTGACTGACTTGACAGGTGACAACTATGCACCACATGTCAGAGTGTCACTCACTTGTCTACCTCTCAAGCTGTCACCTGTCAAGCTGACAGGTTGTCAAGCCTTGTCACGCCTCACTGACTGACTTGACAGGTGACAACTATGCACCACATGTCAGAGTGTCACTCACTTGTCTACCTCTCAAGCTGTCACCTGTCAAGCTGACAGGTTGTCAAGCCTTGTCACGCCTCACTGACTGACTTGACAGGTGACAACAATGCACCACATGTCAGAGTGTCACTCACTTGTCTACCTCTCAAGCTGTCACCTGTCAAGCTGACAGGTTGTCAAGCCTTGTCACGCCTCACTGACTGACTTGACAGGTGACAACAATGCACCACATGTCAGAGTGTCACTCACTTGTCTACCTCTCAAGCTGTCACCTGTCAAGCTGACAGGTTGTCAAGCCTTGTCACGCCTCACTGACTGACTTGACAGGTGACAACTATGCACCACATGTCAGAGTGTCACTCACTTGTCTACCTCTCAAGCTGTCACCTGTCAAGCTGACAGGTTGTCAAGCCTTGTCACGCCTCACTGACTGACTTGACAGGTGACAACAATGCACCACATGTCAGAGTGTCACTCACTTGTCTACCTCTCAAGCTGTCACCTGTCAAGCTGACAGGTTGTCAAGCCTTGTCACGCCTCACTGACTGACTTGACAGGTGACAACAATGCACCACATGTCAGAGTGTCACTCACTTGTCTACCTCTCAAGCTGTCACCTGTCAAGCTGACAGGTTGTCAAGCCTTGTCACGCCTCACTGACTGACTTGACAGGTGACAACTATGCACCACATGTCAGAGTGTCACTCACTTGTCTACCTCTCAAGCTGTCACCTGTCAAGCTGACAGGTTGTCAAGCCTTGTCACGCCTCACTGACTGACTTGACAGGTGACAACTATGCACCACATGTCAGAGTGTCACTCACTTGTCTACCTCTCAAGCTGTCACCTGTCAAGCTGACAGGTTGTCAAGCCTTGTCACGCCTCACTGACTGACTTGACAGGTGACAACAATGCACCACATGTCAGAGTGTCACTCACTTGTCTACCTCTCAAGCTGTCACCTGTCAAGCTGACAGGTTGTCAAGCCTTGTCACGCCTCACTGACTGACTTGACAGGTGACAACTATGCACCACATGTCAGAGTGTCACTCACTTGTCTACCTCTCAAGCTGTCACCTGTCAAGCTGACAGGTTGTCAAGCCTTGTCACGCCTCACTGACTGACTTGACAGGTGACAACTATGCACCACATGTCAGAGTGTCACTCACTTGTCTACCTCTCAAGCTGTCACCTGTCAAGCTGACAGGTTGTCAAGCCTTGTCACGCCTCACTGACTGACTTGACAGGTGACAACTATGCACCACATGTCAGAGTGTCACTCACTTGTCTACCTCTCAAGCTGTCACCTGTCAAGCTGACAGGTTGTCAAGCCTTGTCACGCCTCACTGACTGACTTGACAGGTGACAACTATGCACCACATGTCAGAGTGTCACTCACTTGTCTACCTCTCAAGCTGTCACCTGTCAAGCTGACAGGTTGTCAAGCCTTGTCACGCCTCACTGACTGACTTGACAGGTGACAACTATGCACCACATGTCAGAGTGTCACTCACTTGTCTACCTCTCAAGCTGTCACCTGTCAAGCTGACAGGTTGTCAAGCCTTGTCACGCCTCACTGACTGACTTGACAGGTGACAACAATGCACCACATGTCAGAGTGTCACTCACTTGTCTACCTCTCAAGCTGTCACCTGTCAAGCTGACAGGTTGTCAAGCCTTGTCACGCCTCACTGACTGACTTGACAGGTGACAACTATGCACCACATGTCAGAGTGTCACTCACTTGTCTACCTCTCAAGCTGTCACCTGTCAAGCTGACAGGTTGTCAAGCCTTGTCACGCCTCACTGACTGACTTGACAGGTGACAACTATGCACCACATGTCAGAGTGTCACTCACTTGTCTACCTCTCAAGCTGTCACCTGTCAAGCTGACAGGTTGTCAAGCCTTGTCACGCCTCACTGACTGACTTGACAGGTATGCACCACATGTCAGAGTGTCACTCACTTGTCTACCTCTCAAGCTGTCACCTGTCAAGCTGACAGGTTGTCAAGCCTTGTCACGCCTCACTGACTGACTTGACAGGTGACAACAATGCACCACATGTCAGAGTGTCACTCACTTGTCTACCTCTCAAGCTGTCACCTGTCAAGCTGACAGGTTGTCAAGCCTTGTCACGCCTCACTGACTGACTTGACAGGTGACAACTATGCACCACATGTCAGAGTGTCACTCACTTGTCTACCTCTCAAGCTGTCACCTGTCAAGCTGACAGGTTGTCAAGCCTTGTCACGCCTCACTGACTGACTTGACAGGTGACAACTATGCACCACATGTCAGAGTGTCACTCACTTGTCTACCTCTCAAGCTGTCACCTGTCAAGCTGACAGGTTGTCAAGCCTTGTCACGCCTCACTGACTGACTTGACAGGTGACAACTATGCACCACATGTCAGAGTGTCACTCACTTGTCTACCTCTCAAGCTGTCACCTGTCAAGCTGACAGGTTGTCAAGCCTTGTCACGCCTCACTGACTGACTTGACAGGTGACAACTATGCACCACATGTCAGAGTGTCACTCACTTGTCTACCTCTCAAGCTGTCACCTGTCAAGCTGACAGGTTGTCAAGCCTTGTCACGCCTCACTGACTGACTTGACAGGTGACAACTATGCACCACATGTCAGAGTGTCACTCACTTGTCTACCTCTCAAGCTGTCACCTGTCAAGCTGACAGGTTGTCAAGCCTTGTCACGCCTCACTGACTGACTTGACAGGTGACAACAATGCACCACATGTCAGAGTGTCACTCACTTGTCTACCTCTCAAGCTGTCACCTGTCAAGCTGACAGGTTGTCAAGCCTTGTCACGCCTCACTGACTGACTTGACAGGTGACAACTATGCACCACATGTCAGAGTGTCACTCACTTGTCTACCTCTCAAGCTGTCACCTGTCAAGCTGACAGGTTGTCAAGCCTTGTCACGCCTCACTGACTGACTTGACAGGTGACAACTATGCACCACATGTCAGAGTGTCACTCACTTGTCTACCTCTCAAGCTGTCACCTGTCAAGCTGACAGGTTGTCAAGCCTTGTCACGCCTCACTGACTGACTTGACAGGTGACAACAATGCACCACATGTCAGAGTGTCACTCACTTGTCTACCTCTCAAGCTGTCACCTGTCAAGCTGACAGGTTGTCAAGCCTTGTCACGCCTCACTGACTGACTTGACAGGTGACAACTATGCACCACATGTCAGAGTGTCACTCACTTGTCTACCTCTCAAGCTGTCACCTGTCAAGCTGACAGGTTGTCAAGCCTTGTCACGCCTCACTGACTGACTTGACAGGTGACAACTATGCACCACATGTCAGAGTGTCACTCACTTGTCTACCTCTCAAGCTGTCACCTGTCAAGCTGACAGGTTGTCAAGCCTTGTCACGCCTCACTGACTGACTTGACAGGTGACAACTATGCACCACATGTCAGAGTGTCACTCACTTGTCTACCTCTCAAGCTGTCACCTGTCAAGCTGACAGGTTGTCAAGCCTTGTCACGCCTCACTGACTGACTTGACAGGTGACAACTATGCACCACATGTCAGAGTGTCACTCACTTGTCTACCTCTCAAGCTGTCACCTGTCAAGCTGACAGGTTGTCAAGCCTTGTCACGCCTCACTGACTGACTTGACAGGTGACAACAATGCACCACATGTCAGAGTGTCACTCACTTGTCTACCTCTCAAGCTGTCACCTGTCAAGCTGACAGGTTGTCAAGCCTTGTCACGCCTCACTGACTGACTTGACAGGTGACAACAATGCACCACATGTCAGAGTGTCACTCACTTGTCTACCTCTCAAGCTGTCACCTGTCAAGCTGACAGGTTGTCAAGCCTTGTCACGCCTCACTGACTGACTTGACAGGTGACAACTATGCACCACATGTCAGAGTGTCACTCACTTGTCTACCTCTCAAGCTGTCACCTGTCAAGCTGACAGGTTGTCAAGCCTTGTCACGCCTCACTGACTGACTTGACAGGTGACAACAATGCACCACATGTCAGAGTGTCACTCACTTGTCTACCTCTCAAGCTGTCACCTGTCAAGCTGACAGGTTGTCAAGCCTTGTCACGCCTCACTGACTGACTTGACAGGTGACAACTATGCACCACATGTCAGAGTGTCACTCACTTGTCTACCTCTCAAGCTGTCACCTGTCAAGCTGACAGGTTGTCAAGCCTTGTCACGCCTCACTGACTGACTTGACAGGTGACAACAATGCACCACATGTCAGAGTGTCACTCACTTGTCTACCTCTCAAGCTGTCACCTGTCAAGCTGACAGGTTGTCAAGCCTTGTCACGCCTCACTGACTGACTTGACAGGTGACAACTATGCACCACATGTCAGAGTGTCACTCACTTGTCTACCTCTCAAGCTGTCACCTGTCAAGCTGACAGGTTGTCAAGCCTTGTCACGCCTCACTGACTGACTTGACAGGTGACAACTATGCACCACATGTCAGAGTGTCACTCACTTGTCTACCTCTCAAGCTGTCACCTGTCAAGCTGACAGGTTGTCAAGCCTTGTCACGCCTCACTGACTGACTTGACAGGTGACAACAATGCACCACATGTCAGAGTGTCACTCACTTGTCTACCTCTCAAGCTGTCACCTGTCAAGCTGACAGGTTGTCAAGCCTTGTCACGCCTCACTGACTGACTTGACAGGTGACAACTATGCACCACATGTCAGAGTGTCACTCACTTGTCTACCTCTCAAGCTGTCACCTGTCAAGCTGACAGGTTGTCAAGCCTTGTCACGCCTCACTGACTGACTTGACAGGTGACAACAATGCACCACATGTCAGAGTGTCACTCACTTGTCTACCTCTCAAGCTGTCACCTGTCAAGCTGACAGGTTGTCAAGCCTTGTCACGCCTCACTGACTGACTTGACAGGTGACAACTATGCACCACATGTCAGAGTGTCACTCACTTGTCTACCTCTCAAGCTGTCACCTGTCAAGCTGACAGGTTGTCAAGCCTTGTCACGCCTCACTGACTGACTTGACAGGTGACAACTATGCACCACATGTCAGAGTGTCACTCACTTGTCTACCTCTCAAGCTGTCACCTGTCAAGCTGACAGGTTGTCAAGCCTTGTCACGCCTCACTGACTGACTTGACAGGTGACAACAATGCACCACATGTCAGAGTGTCACTCACTTGTCTACCTCTCAAGCTGTCACCTGTCAAGCTGACAGGTTGTCAAGCCTTGTCACGCCTCACTGACTGACTTGACAGGTGACAACTATGCACCACATGTCAGAGTGTCACTCACTTGTCTACCTCTCAAGCTGTCACCTGTCAAGCTGACAGGTTGTCAAGCCTTGTCACGCCTCACTGACTGACTTGACAGGTGACAACAATGCACCACATGTCAGAGTGTCACTCACTTGTCTACCTCTCAAGCTGTCACCTGTCAAGCTGACAGGTTGTCAAGCCTTGTCACGCCTCACTGACTGACTTGACAGGTGACAACTATGCACCACATGTCAGAGTGTCACTCACTTGTCTACCTCTCAAGCTGTCACCTGTCAAGCTGACAGGTTGTCAAGCCTTGTCACGCCTCACTGACTGACTTGACAGGTGACAACTATGCACCACATGTCAGAGTGTCACTCACTTGTCTACCTCTCAAGCTGTCACCTGTCAAGCTGACAGGTTGTCAAGCCTTGTCACGCCTCACTGACTGACTTGACAGGTGACAACTATGCACCACATGTCAGAGTGTCACTCACTTGTCTACCTCTCAAGCTGTCACCTGTCAAGCTGACAGGTTGTCAAGCCTTGTCACGCCTCACTGACTGACTTGACAGGTGACAACTATGCACCACATGTCAGAGTGTCACTCACTTGTCTACCTCTCAAGCTGTCACCTGTCAAGCTGACAGGTTGTCAAGCCTTGTCACGCCTCACTGACTGACTTGACAGGTGACAACAATGCACCACATGTCAGAGTGTCACTCACTTGTCTACCTCTCAAGCTGTCACCTGTCAAGCTGACAGGTTGTCAAGCCTTGTCACGCCTCACTGACTGACTTGACAGGTGACAACTATGCACCACATGTCAGAGTGTCACTCACTTGTCTACCTCTCAAGCTGTCACCTGTCAAGCTGACAGGTTGTCAAGCCTTGTCACGCCTCACTGACTGACTTGACAGGTGACAACTATGCACCACATGTCAGAGTGTCACTCACTTGTCTACCTCTCAAGCTGTCACCTGTCAAGCTGACAGGTTGTCAAGCCTTGTCACGCCTCACTGACTGACTTGACAGGTGTGCACCACATGTTCACTCACTTGTCTACCTCACACCTG
>MRSW03000223.1:0-34806 GCA_001923025.3 Taenia multiceps | reverse complement strand
TCAAGCTGCAGGTTGTCAAGCCTTGTCACGCCTCACTGACTGACTTGAGGTGACAACAATGCACCACTGTCAGAGTGTCACTCACTTGTCTACCTGTCAAGCTGTCACCTTCAAGCTGACAGGTTGTCAAGCCTTGTCACCCTCACTGACTGACGTTGACAGGTGACAACAAGCACACATGTCAGAGTGTCACTCACTTGTCTACCTGTCAAGCTGTCACTTTCAAGCTGACAGTTGTCAAGCCCTTGTCAACGCCTCACTGACTGACTTGAGAGTGACAACATGCACCACATTGCCAGATGTCACTCACTTGTCTACCTGTCAAGCTGTCACCTTCAAGCTGAACAGGTTGTCAAGCCTTGTCACGCCTCACTGACTGACTTGAGAGTGACAACATGCACCACATGCCAGAGTGTCACTCACTTGTCTACCGTCAAGCTGTCACCTGTCAAGCTGTCAGGTTCAAGCCTTGTCACGCCTCACTGACTGACTTGGAGTGACAACAATGCACCACATGTCCAGAGTGTCACTCACTTGTCTACCTGTCAAGCTGTCACCTGTCAGCTGACAGGTTGTCAAGCCTTGTCACGCCTCACTGACTGACTTGACAGGACAACAATGCACCACATGTCCGAGTGTCACTCACTTGTCTACCTGTCAAGCTGTCACCTGTCAAGCTGACAGGTTGTCAAGCCTTCATCACGCCTCACTGACTGACTTGACATGTGACAACAATGCACCACATGCAGAGTGTCACTCACTTGTCTACCTTCAAGCTGTCACCTGTCAAGCTGACAGGTTGTCACCTTGTCACGCCTCACTGACTGACTTGACAGGACAACAATGCACCACATGTCAGAGTGTCACTCACTTGTCTACCTGTCAAGCTGTCACCTGTCAAGCTGACAGGTTGTCAAGCCTTGTCACGCCTCACTGACTGACTTGACAGGTGACAACAAGCACCACATGTCAGAGTGTCACTCACTTGTCTACCTGTCAAGCTTCACCTGTCAAGCTGACAGGTTGTCAAGCCTTGTCACGCCTCACTGACTGACTTGACAGGTGACAACAATGCACCACATGTCAGAGTGTCACTCACTTGTCTACCTGTCAAGCTGTCACCTGTCAAGCTGACAGGTTGTCAAGCCTTGTCACGCGCCTCACTGACTGACTTGACAGCTGACAACAATGCACCACATGTCGAGTGTCACTCACTTTCTACCTTCAAGCTGTCACCTGTCAGCTGACAGGTTTTCAAGCCTTGTCACACGCCTCACTGACTGACTTGACAGGTGACAACAATGCACCACATGTCAGAGTGTCACTCACTTGTCTACCTGTCAAGCTGTCACCTGTCAAGCTGACAGGTTGTCAAGCCTTGTCACACGCCTCACTGACTGACTTGACAGTGACAACAAGCACCACATGTCAGAGTGTCACTCACTTGTCTACCTGTCAAGCTGTCACCTGTCAAGCTGACAGGTTGTCAAGCCTTGTCACGCCTCACTGACTGACTTGCAGGTGACAACAAGCACCACATGTCAGAGTGTCACTCACTGTCTACCTGTCAAGCTGTCACCTGTCAAGCTGACAGGTTGTCAAGCCTTGTCACGACGCCTCACTGACTGACTTGAGAGGTGACAACAATGCACCACATGCCAGAGTGTCACTCACTTGTCTACCTGTCAACTGTCACCTGTCAAGCTGACAGGTTGTCAAGCCTTGTCACGCCTCACTGACTGACTTGACAGGTGACAACTGCACCACATGTCAGAGTGTCACTCACTTGTCTACCTGTCAAGCTGTCACCTGTCAAGCTGACAGGTTGTCAAGCCTTGTCACGCCTCACTGACTGACTTGAGAGGTGACAACATGCACCACATGTCAGAGTGTCACTCACTTGTCTACCTGTCAAGCTGTCACCTTCAAGCTGACAGGTTGTCAAGCCTTGTCACCCTCACTGACTGACTTGACAGGTGACAACAATGCACCACATGTCAGTGTCACTCACTTGTCTACCTGTCAAGCTGTCACCTGTCAAGCTGACAGTTGTCAAGCCTTGTCACGCCTCACTGACTGACTTGACAGTGACACAATGCACCACATGTCAGAGTGTCACTCACTTGTCTACCTGTCAAGCTGTCACCTGTCAAGCTGACAGGTTGTCAAGCCTTGTCACGCCTCACTGACTGACTTGACAGGTGACACAATGCACCACATGTCAGAGTGTCACTCACTTGTCTACCTGTCAAGCTGTCACCTGTCAAGCTGACAGGTTGTCAAGCCTTGTCACGCCTCACTGACTGACTTGACAGTGACAACAATGCACCACATGTCAGAGTGTCACTCACTTGTCTACCTGTCAAGCTGTCACCTGTCAAGCTGACAGGTTGTCAAGCCTTGTCACGCCTCACTGACTGACTTGACAGTGACAACAATGCACCACATGTCAGAGTGTCACTCACTTGTCTACCTGTCAGCTGTCACCTGTCAAGCTGACAGGTTGTCAAGCCTTGTCACGCCCTCACTGACTGACTTGAGAGGTGACAACAATGCACCACATGTCAGAGTGTCACTCACTTGTCTACCTGTCAAGCTGTCACCTGTCAAGCTGACAGGTTGTCAAGCCTTGTCACGCCTCACTGACTGACTTGACAGTGACAACAATGCACCACATGTCAGAGTGTCACTCACTTGTCTACCTGTCAAGCTGTCACCTGTCAAGCTGACAGGTTGTCAAGCCTTGTCACGCCTCACTGACTGACTTGACAGGTGACAACAATGCACCACATGTCAGAGTGTCACTCACTTGTCTACCTGTCAAGCTGTCACCTGTCAAGCTGACAGGTTGTCAAGCCTTGTCACGCCTCACTGACTGACTTGACAGCTGACAACAATGCACCACATGTCAGAGTGTCACTCACTTGTCTACCTGTCAAGCTGTCACCTGTCAAGCTGACAGGTTGTCAAGCCTTGTCACGCCTCACTGACTGACTTGACAGGTGACAACAATGCACCACATGTCAGAGTGTCACTCACTTGTCTACCTGTCAAGCTGTCACCTGTCAAGCTGACAGGTTGTCAAGCCTTGTCACGCCTCACTGACTGACTTGAGAGGTGACAACAATGCACCACATGTCAGAGTGTCACTCACTTGTCTACCTGTCAAGCTGTCACCTGTCAAGCTGACAGGTTGTCAAGCCTTGTCACGCCTCACTGACTGACTTGAGTGACAACAATGCACCACATGTCAGAGTGTCACTCACTTGTCTACCTGTCAAGCTGTCACCTGTCAAGCTGACAGGTTGTCAAGCCTTGTCACGCCTCACTGACTGACTTGAAGGTGACAACAATGCACCACATGCAGAGTGTCACTCACTTGTCTACCTGTCAAGCTGTCACCTGTCAACTGACAGGTTGTCAAGCCTTGTCACGCCTCACTGACTGACTTGAGAGGTGACACAATGCACCACATGTCAGAGTGTCACTCACTTGTCTACCTGTCAAGCTGTCACCTGTCAAGCTGACAGGTTGTCAAGCCTTGTCACGCCTCACTGACTGACTTGACAGGTGACAACAATGCAACATGTCAGAGTGTCACTCACTTGTCTACCTGTCAAGCTGTCACCTGTCAAGCTGACAGGTTGTCAAGCCTTGTCACGCCCTCACTGACTGACTTGACAGGTGACAACAATGCACCACATGCAGAGTGTCACTCACTTGTCTACCTGTCAAGCTGTCACCTGTCAAGCTGACAGGTTGTCAAGCCTTGTCACGCCTCACTGACTGACTTGAGTGACAACAATGCACCACATGTCAGAGTGTCACTCACTTGTCTACCTGTCAAGCTGTCACCTGTCAAGCTGACAGGTTGTCAAGCCTTGTCACGCCTCACTGACTGACTTGACAGGTGACAACAATGCACCACATGCAGAGTGTCACTCACTTGTCTACCTGTCAAGCTGTCACCTGTCAAGCTGACAGGTTGTCAAGCCTTGTCACGCCTCACTGACTGACTTGAGAGGTGACAACAATGCACCACATGTCAGAGTGTCACTCACTTGTCTACCTGTCAAGCTGTCACCTGTCAAGCTGACAGGTTGTCAAGCCTTGTCACGCCTCACTGACTGACTTGACAGTGACAACAATGCACCACATGTCAGAGTGTCACTCACTTGTCTACCTGTCAAGCTGTCACCTGTCAAGCTGACAGGTTGTCAAGCCTTGTCACGCCTCACTGACTGACTTGACAGTGACAACAATGCACCACATGTCAGAGTGTCACTCACTTGTCTACCTGTCAAGCTGTCACCTGTCAAGCTGACAGGTTGTCAAGCCTTGTCACGCCTCACTGACTGACTTGACAGGTGACAACAATGCACCACATGTCAGAGTGTCACTCACTTGTCTACCTGTCAAGCTGTCACCTGTCAAGCTGACAGGTTGTCAAGCCTTGTCACGCCTCACTGACTGACTTGACAGGTGACAACAATGCACCACATGTCAGAGTGTCACTCACTTGTCTACCTGTCAAGCTGTCACCTGTCAAGCTGACAGGTTGTCAAGCCTTGTCACGCCTCACTGACTGACTTGACAGGTGACAACAATGCACCACATCAGATGTCACTCACTTGTCTACCTGTCAAGCTGTCACCTGTCAAGCTGACAGGTTCAAGCCTTGTCACGCCTCACTGACTGACTTGACAGGTCAACAATGCACCACATGTCAGAGTGTCACTCACTTGTCTACCTGTCAAGCTGTCACCTGTCAAGCTGACAGGTTGTCAAGCCTTGTCACGCCTCACTGACTGACTTGACAGTGACAACAAGCACCACATGTCAGAGTGTCACTCACTTGTCTACCTGTCAAGCTGTCACCTGTCAAGCTGACAGGTTGTCAAGCCTTGTCACGCCTCACTGACTGACTTGACAGGTGACAACAATGCACCACATGTCAGAGTGTCACTCACTTGTCTACCTGTCAAGCTGTCACCTGTCAAGCTGACAGGTTGTCAAGCCTTGTCACGCCTCACTGACTGACTTGACAGGTGACAACAATGCACCACATGTCAGAGTGTCACTCACTTGTCTACCTGTCAAGCTGTCACCTGTCAAGCTGACAGGTTGTCAAGCCTTGTCACGCCTCACTGACTGACTTGACAGGTGACAACAATGCACCACATGTCAGAGTGTCACTCACTTGTCTACCTGTCAAGCTGTCACCTGTCAAGCTGACAGGTTGTCAAGCCTTGTCACGCCTCACTGACTGACTTGAGAGGTGACAACAATGCACCACATGTCAGAGTGTCACTCACTTGTCTACCTGTCAAGCTGTCACCTGTCAAGCTGACAGGTTGTCAAGCCTTGTCACGCCTCACTGACTGACTTGACAGGTGACAACAATGCACCACATGTCAGAGTGTCACTCACTTGTCTACCTGTCAAGCTGTCACCTGTCAAGCTGACAGGTTGTCAAGCCTTGTCACGCCTCACTGACTGACTTGACAGGTGACAACAATGCACCACATGTCAGAGTGTCACTCACTTGTCTACCTGTCAAGCTGTCACCTGTCAAGCTGACAGGTTGTCAAGCCTTGTCACGCCTCACTGACTGACTTGACAGGTGACAACAATGCACCACATGTCAGAGTGTCACTCACTTGTCTACCTGTCAAGCTGTCACCTGTCAAGCTGACAGGTTGTCAAGCCTTGTCACGCCTCACTGACTGACTTGACAGGTGACAACAATGCACCACATGTCAGAGTGTCACTCACTTGTCTACCTGTCAAGCTGTCACCTGTCAAGCTGACAGGTTGTCAAGCCTTGTCACGCCTCACTGACTGACTTGACAGGTGACAACAATGCACCACATGTCAGAGTGTCACTCACTTGTCTACCTGTCAAGCTGTCACCTGTCAAGCTGACAGGTTGTCAAGCCTTGTCACGCCTCACTGACTGACTTGACAGGTGACAACAATGCACCACATGTCAGAGTGTCACTCACTTGTCTACCTGTCAAGCTGTCACCTGTCAAGCTGACAGGTTGTCAAGCCTTGTCACGCCTCACTGACTGACTTGAGGTGACAACAATGCACCACATGTCAGAGTGTCACTCACTTGTCTACCTGTCAAGCTGTCACCTGTCAAGCTGACAGGTTGTCAAGCCTTGTCACGCCTCACTGACTGACTTGACAGGTGACAACAATGCACCACATGTCAGAGTGTCACTCACTTGTCTACCTGTCAAGCTGTCACCTGTCAAGCTGACAGGTTGTCAAGCCTTGTCACGCCTCACTGACTGACTTGACAGGTGACAACAATGCCCCACATGTCAGAGTGTCACTCACTTGTCTACCTGTCAAGCTGTCACCTGTCAAGCTGACAGGTTGTCAAGCCTTGTCACGCCTCACTGACTGACTTGACAGGACAACAATGCACCACATGTCAGAGTGTCACTCACTTGTCTACCTGTCAAGCTGTCACCTGTCAAGCTGACAGGTTGTCAAGCCTTGTCACGCCACGCCTCACTGACTGACTTGACAGGTGACAACAATGCACCACATGTCAGAGTGTCACTCACTTGTCTACCTGTCAAGCTGTCACCTGTCAAGCTGACAGGTTGTCAAGCCTTGTCACGCCTCACTGACTGACTTGAGGTGACAACAATGCACCACATGTCAGAGTGTCACTCACTTGTCTACCTGTCAAGCTGTCACCTGTCAAGCTGACAGGTTGTCAAGCCTTGTCACGCCTCACTGACTGACTTGACAGGTGACAACAATGCACCACATGTCAGAGTGTCACTCACTTGTCTACCTGTCAAGCTGTCACCTGTCAAGCTGACAGGTTGTCAAGCCTTGTCACGCCTCACTGACTGACTTGACAGGTGACAACAATGCACCACATGTCAGAGTGTCACTCACTTGTCTACCTGTCAAGCTGTCACCTGTCAAGCTGACAGGTTGTCAAGCCTTGTCACGCCTCACTGACTGACTTGACAGGTGACAACAATGCACCACATGTCAGAGTGTCACTCACTTGTCTACCTGTCAAGCTGTCACCTGTCAAGCTGACAGGTTGTCAAGCCTTGTCACGCCTCACTGACTGACTTGAGGTGACAACAATGCACCACATGTCAGAGTGTCACTCACTTGTCTACCTGTCAAGCTGTCACCTGTCAAGCTGACAGGTTGTCAAGCCTTGTCACGCCTCACTGACTGACTTGACAGGTGACAACAATGCACCACATGTCAGAGTGTCACTCACTTGTCTACCTGTCAAGCTGTCACCTGTCAAGCTGACAGGTTGTCAAGCCTTGTCACGCCTCACTGACTGACTTGACAGGTGACAACAATGCACCACATGTCAGAGTGTCACTCACTTGTCTACCTGTCAAGCTGTCACCTGTCAAGCTGACAGGTTGTCAAGCCTTGTCACGCCTCACTGACTGACTTGACAGGTGACAACAATGCACCACATGTCAGAGTGTCACTCACTTGTCTACCTGTCAAGCTGTCACCTGTCAAGCTGACAGGTTGTCAAGCCTTGTCACGCCTCACTGACTGACTTGACAGGTGACAACAATGCACCACATGTCAGAGTGTCACTCACTTGTCTACCTGTCAAGCTGTCACCTGTCAAGCTGACAGGTTGTCAAGCCTTGTCACGCCTCACTGACTGACTTGACAGGTGACAACAATGCACCACATGTCAGAGTGTCACTCACTTGTCTACCTGTCAAGCTGTCACCTGTCAAGCTGACAGGTTGTCAAGCCTTGTCACGCCTCACTGACTGACTTGACAGGACAACAATGCACCACATGTCAGAGTGTCACTCACTTGTCTACCTGTCAAGCTGTCACCTGTCAAGCTGACAGGTTGTCAAGCCTTGTCACGCCTCACTGACTGACTTGACAGGTGACAACAATGCACCACATGTCAGAGTGTCACTCACTTGTCTACCTGTCAAGCTGTCACCTGTCAAGCTGACAGGTTGTCAAGCCTTGTCACGCCTCACTGACTGACTTGAGGTGACAACAATGCACCACATGTCAGAGTGTCACTCACTTGTCTACCTGTCAAGCTGTCACCTGTCAAGCTGACAGGTTGTCAAGCCTTGTCACGCCTCACTGACTGACTTGACAGGTGACAACAAGCACCACATGTCAGAGTGTCACTCACTTGTCTACCTGTCAAGCTGTCACCTGTCAAGCTGACAGGTTGTCAAGCCTTGTCACGCCTCACTGACTGACTTGACAGTGACAACAATGCACCACATGTCAGAGTGTCACTCACTTGTCTACCTGTCAAGCTGTCACCTGTCAAGCTGACAGGTTGTCAAGCCTTGTCACGCCTCACTGACTGACTTGACAGGTGACAACAATGCACCACATGTCAGAGTGTCACTCACTTGTCTACCTGTCAAGCTGTCACCTGTCAAGCTGACAGGTTGTCAAGCCTTGTCACGCCTCACTGACTGACTTGACAGGTGACAACAATGCACCACATGTCAGAGTGTCACTCACTTGTCTACCTGTCAAGCTGTCACCTGTCAAGCTGACAGGTTGTCAAGCCTTGTCACGCCTCACTGACTGACTTGACAGGTGACAACAATGCACCACATGTCAGAGTGTCACTCACTTGTCTACCTGTCAAGCTGTCACCTGTCAAGCTGACAGGTTGTCAAGCCTTGTCACGCCTCACTGACTGACTTGACAGGTGACAACAATGCACCACATGTCAGAGTGTCACTCACTTGTCTACCTGTCAAGCTGTCACCTGTCAAGCTGACAGGTTGTCAAGCCTTGTCACGCCTCACTGACTGACTTGACAGGTGACAACAATGCACCACATGTCAGAGTGTCACTCACTTGTCTACCTGTCAAGCTGTCACCTGTCAAGCTGACAGGTTGTCAAGCCTTGTCACGCCTCACTGACTGACTTGACATCTGACAACAATGCACCACATGTCAGAGTGTCACTCACTTGTCTACCTGTCAAGCTGTCACCTGTCAAGCTGACAGGTTGTCAAGCCTTGTCACGCCTCACTGACTGACTTGACAGGTGACAACAATGCACCACATGTCAGAGTGTCACTCACTTGTCTACCTGTCAAGCTGTCACCTGTCAAGCTGACAGGTTGTCAAGCCTTGTCACGCCTCACTGACTGACTTGACAGGTGACAACAATGCACCACATGTCAGAGTGTCACTCACTTGTCTACCTGTCAAGCTGTCACCTGTCAAGCTGACAGGTTGTCAAGCCTTGTCACGCCTCACTGACTGACTTGACAGGTGACAACAATGCACCACATGTCAGAGTGTCACTCACTTGTCTACCTGTCAAGCTGTCACCTGTCAAGCTGACAGGTTGTCAAGCCTTGTCACGCCTCACTGACTGACTTGACAGGTGACAACAATGCACCACATGTCAGAGTGTCACTCACTTGTCTACCTGTCAAGCTGTCACCTGTCAAGCTGACAGGTTGTCAAGCCTTGTCACGCCTCACTGACTGACTTGACAGTGACAACAATGCACCACATGTCAGAGTGTCACTCACTTGTCTACCTGTCAAGCTGTCACCTGTCAAGCTGACAGGTTGTCAAGCCTTGTCACGCCTCACTGACTGACTTGACAGGTGACAACAATGCACCACATGTCAGAGTGTCACTCACTTGTCTACCTGTCAAGCTGTCACCTGTCAAGCTGACAGGTTGTCAAGCCTTGTCACGCCTCACTGACTGACTTGACAGGTGACAACAATGCACCACATGTCAGAGTGTCACTCACTTGTCTACCTGTCAAGCTGTCACCTGTCAAGCTGACAGGTTGTCAAGCCTTGTCACGCCTCACTGACTGACTTGACAGGTGACAACAATGCACCACATGTCAGAGTGTCACTCACTTGTCTACCTGTCAAGCTGTCACCTGTCAAGCTGACAGGTTGTCAAGCCTTGTCACGCCTCACTGACTGACTTGACAGGTGACAACAATGCACCACATGTCAGAGTGTCACTCACTTGTCTACCTGTCAAGCTGTCACCTGTCAAGCTGACAGGTTGTCAAGCCTTGTCACGCCTCACTGACTGACTTGACAGGTGACAACAATGCACCACATGTCAGAGTGTCACTCACTTGTCTACCTGTCAAGCTGTCACCTGTCAAGCTGACAGGTTGTCAAGCCTTGTCACGCCTCACTGACTGACTTGACAGGTGACAACAATGCACCACATGTCAGAGTGTCACTCACTTGTCTACCTGTCAAGCTGTCACCTGTCAAGCTGACAGGTTGTCAAGCCTTGTCACGCCTCACTGACTGACTTGACAGGTGACAACAATGCACCACATGTCAGAGTGTCACTCACTTGTCTACCTGTCAAGCTGTCACCTGTCAAGCTGACAGGTTGTCAAGCCTTGTCACGCCTCACTGACTGACTTGACAGTGACAACAATGCACCACATGTCAGAGTGTCACTCACTTGTCTACCTGTCAAGCTGTCACCTGTCAAGCTGACAGGTTGTCAAGCCTTGTCACGCCTCACTGACTGACTTGACAGTGACAACAATGCACCACATGTCAGAGTGTCACTCACTTGTCTACCTGTCAAGCTGTCACCTGTCAAGCTGACAGGTTGTCAAGCCTTGTCACGCCTCACTGACTGACTTGACAGGTGACAACAATGCACCACATGTCAGAGTGTCACTCACTTGTCTACCTGTCAAGCTGTCACCTGTCAAGCTGACAGGTTGTCAAGCCTTGTCACGCCTCACTGACTGACTTGACAGGTGACAACAATGCACCACATGTCAGAGTGTCACTCACTTGTCTACCTGTCAAGCTGTCACCTGTCAAGCTGACAGGTTGTCAAGCCTTGTCACGCCTCACTGACTGACTTGACAGGTGACAACAATGCACCACATGTCAGAGTGTCACTCACTTGTCTACCTGTCAAGCTGTCACCTGTCAAGCTGACAGGTTGTCAAGCCTTGTCACGCCTCACTGACTGACTTGACAGGTGACAACAATGCACCACATGTCAGAGTGTCACTCACTTGTCTACCTGTCAAGCTGTCACCTGTCAAGCTGACAGGTTGTCAAGCCTTGTCACGCCTCACTGACTGACTTGACAGGTGACAACAATGCACCACATGTCAGAGTGTCACTCACTTGTCTACCTGTCAAGCTGTCACCTGTCAAGCTGACAGGTTGTCAAGCCTTGTCACGCCTCACTGACTGACTTGACAGGTGACAACAATGCACCACATGTCAGAGTGTCACTCACTTGTCTACCTGTCAAGCTGTCACCTGTCAAGCTGACAGGTTGTCAAGCCTTGTCACGCCTCACTGACTGACTTGACAGGTGACAACAATGCACCACATGTCAGAGTGTCACTCACTTGTCTACCTGTCAAGCTGACAGGTTGTCAAGCCTTGTCACGCCTCACTGACTGACTTGACAGGTGACAACAATGCACCACATGTCAGAGTGTCACTCACTTGTCTACCTGTCAAGCTGTCACCTGTCAAGCTGACAGGTTGTCAAGCCTTGTCACGCCTCACTGACTGACTTGACAGGTGACAACAATGCACCACATGTCAGAGTGTCACTCACTTGTCTACCTGTCAAGCTGTCACCTGTCAAGCTGACAGGTTGTCAAGCCTTGTCACGCCTCACTGACTGACTTGACAGGTGACAACAATGCACCACATGTCAGAGTGTCACTCACTTGTCTACCTGTCAAGCTGTCACCTGTCAAGCTGACAGGTTGACAAGCCTTGTCACACCTCACTGACTGACTTTCAGTTGACTACAATGCACCACATGTCAGAGTGTCACTCACTTATCTACCTGTCAAGCTGTCACCTGTCAAGCTGACAGGTTGTCAAGCCTTGTCACGCCTCACTGACTGACTTGACAGGTGACAACTATGCACCACATGTCAGAGTGTCACTCACTTGTCTACCTGTCAAGCTGTCACCTGTCAAGCTGACAGGTTGTCAAGCCTTGTCACGCCTCACTGACTGACTTGACAGGTGACAACAATGCACCACATGTCAGAGTGTCACTCACTTGTCTACCTGTCAAGCTGTCACCTGTCAAGCTGACAGGTTGTCAAGCCTTGTCACGCCTCACTGACTGACTTGACAGTGACAACAATGCACCACATGTCAGAGTGTCACTCACTTGTCTACCTGTCAAGCTGTCACCTGTCAAGCTGACAGGTTGTCAAGCCTTGTCACGCCTCACTGACTGACTTGACAGGTGACAACAATGCACCACATGTCAGAGTGTCACTCACTTGTCTACCTGTCAAGCTGTCACCTGTCAAGCTGACAGGTTGTCAAGCCTTGTCACGCCTCACTGACTGACTTGACAGGTGACAACAATGCACCACATGTCAGAGTGTCACTCACTTGTCTACCTGTCAAGCTGTCACCTGTCAAGCTGACAGGTTGTCAAGCCTTGTCACGCCTCACTGACTGACTTGACAGGTGACAACAATGCACCACATGTCAGAGTGTCACTCACTTGTCTACCTGTCAAGCTGTCACCTGTCAAGCTGACAGGTTGTCAAGCCTTGTCACGCCTCACTGACTGACTTGACAGTGACAACAATGCACCACATGTCAGAGTGTCACTCACTTGTCTACCTGTCAAGCTGTCACCTGTCAAGCTGACAGGTTGTCAAGCCTTGTCACGCCTCACTGACTGACTTGACAGGTGACAACAATGCACCACATGTCAGAGTGTCACTCACTTGTCTACCTGTCAAGCTGTCACCTGTCAAGCTGACAGGTTGTCAAGCCTTGTCACGCCTCACTGACTGACTTGACAGGTGACAACAATGCACCACATGTCAGAGTGTCACTCACTTGTCTACCTGTCAAGCTGTCACCTGTCAAGCTGACAGGTTGTCAAGCCTTGTCACGCCTCACTGACTGACTTGACAGGTGACAACAATGCACCACATGTCAGAGTGTCACTCACTTGTCTACCTGTCAAGCTGTCACCTGTCAAGCTGACAGGTTGTCAAGCCTTGTCACGCCTCACTGACTGACTTGACAGGTGACAACAATGCACCACATGTCAGAGTGTCACTCACTTGTCTACCTGTCAAGCTGTCACCTGTCAAGCTGACAGGTTGTCAAGCCTTGTCACGCCTCACTGACTGACTTGACAGGTGACAACAATGCACCACATGTCAGAGTGTCACTCACTTGTCTACCTGTCAAGCTGTCACCTGTCAAGCTGACAGGTTGTCAAGCCTTGTCACGCCTCACTGACTGACTTGACAGGTGACAACAATGCACCACATGTCAGAGTGTCACTCACTTGTCTACCTGTCAAGCTGTCACCTGTCAAGCTGACAGGTTGTCAAGCCTTGTCACGCCTCACTGACTGACTTGACAGGTGACAACAATGCACCACATGTCAGAGTGTCACTCACTTGTCTACCTGTCAAGCTGTCACCTGTCAAGCTGACAGGTTGTCAAGCCTTGTCACGCCTCACTGACTGACTTGACAGGTGACAACATGCACCACATGTCAGATGTCACTCACTTGTCTACCTGTCAAGCTGTCACCTGTCAAGCTGACAGGTTGTCAAGCCTTGTCACGCCTCACTGACTGACTTGACAGGTGACAACAATGCACCACATGTCAGAGTGTCACTCACTTGTCTACCTGTCAAGCTGTCACCTGTCAAGCTGACAGGTTGTCAAGCCTTGTCACGCCTCACTGACTGACTTGACAGGTGACAACAATGCACCACATGTCAGAGTGTCACTCACTTGTCTACCTGTCAAGCTGTCACCTGTCAAGCTGACAGGTTGTCAAGCCTTGTCACGCCTCACTGACTGACTTGACAGGTGACAACAATGCACCACATGTCAGAGTGTCACTCACTTGTCTACCTGTCAAGCTGTCACCTGTCAAGCTGACAGGTTGTCAAGCCTTGTCACGCCTCACTGACTGACTTGACAGGTGACAACAATGCACCACATGTCAGAGTGTCACTCACTTGTCTACCTGTCAAGCTGTCACCTGTCAAGCTGACAGGTTGTCAAGCCTTGTCACGCCTCACTGACTGACTTGACAGGTGACAACAATGCACCACATGTCAGAGTGTCACTCACTTGTCTACCTGTCAAGCTGTCACCTGTCAAGCTGACAGGTTGTCAAGCCTTGTCACGCCTCACTGACTGACTTGACAGGTGACAACAATGCACCACATGTCAGAGTGTCACTCACTTGTCTACCTGTCAAGCTGTCACCTGTCAAGCTGACAGGTTGTCAAGCCTTGTCACGCCTCACTGACTGACTTGACAGGTGACAACAATGCACCACATGTCAGAGTGTCACTCACTTGTCTACCTGTCAAGCTGTCACCTGTCAAGCTGACAGGTTGTCAAGCCTTGTCACGCCTCACTGACTGACTTGACAGGTGACAACAATGCACCACATGTCAGAGTGTCACTCACTTGTCTACCTGTCAAGCTGTCACCTGTCAAGCTGACAGGTTGTCAAGCCTTGTCACGCCTCACTGACTGACTTGACAGGTGACAACAATGCACCACATGTCAGAGTGTCACTCACTTGTCTACCTGTCAAGCTGTCACCTGTCAAGCTGACAGGTTGTCAAGCCTTGTCACGCCTCACTGACTGACTTGACAGGTGACAACAATGCACCACATGTCAGAGTGTCACTCACTTGTCTACCTGTCAAGCTGTCACCTGTCAAGCTGACAGGTTGTCAAGCCTTGTCACGCCTCACTGACTGACTTGACAGGTGACAACAATGCACCACATGTCAGAGTGTCACTCACTTGTCTACCTGTCAAGCTGTCACCTGTCAAGCTGACAGGTTGTCAAGCCTTGTCACGCCTCACTGACTGACTTGACAGGTGACAACAATGCACCACATGTCAGAGTGTCACTCACTTGTCTACCTGTCAAGCTGTCACCTGTCAAGCTGACAGGTTGTCAAGCCTTGTCACGCCTCACTGACTGACTTGACAGGTGACAACAATGCACCACATGTCAGAGTGTCACTCACTTGTCTACCTGTCAAGCTGTCACCTGTCAAGCTGACAGGTTGTCAAGCCTTGTCACGCCTCACTGACTGACTTGACAGGTGACAACAATGCACCACATGTCAGAGTGTCACTCACTTGTCTACCTGTCAAGCTGTCACCTGTCAAGCTGACAGGTTGTCAAGCCTTGTCACGCCTCACTGACTGACTTGACAGGTGACAACAATGCACCACATGTCAGAGTGTCACTCACTTGTCTACCTGTCAAGCTGTCACCTGTCAAGCTGACAGGTTGTCAAGCCTTGTCACGCCTCACTGACTGACTTGACAGGTGACAACAATGCACCACATGTCAGAGTGTCACTCACTTGTCTACCTGTCAAGCTGTCACCTGTCAAGCTGACAGGTTGTCAAGCCTTGTCACGCCTCACTGACTGACTTGACAGGTGACAACAATGCACCACATGTCAGAGTGTCACTCACTTGTCTACCTGTCAAGCTGTCACCTGTCAAGCTGACAGGTTGTCAAGCCTTGTCACGCCTCACTGACTGACTTGACAGGTGACAACAATGCACCACATGTCAGAGTGTCACTCACTTGTCTACCTGTCAAGCTGTCACCTGTCAAGCTGACAGGTTGTCAAGCCTTGTCACGCCTCACTGACTGACTTGACAGGTGACAACAATGCACCACATGTCAGAGTGTCACTCACTTGTCTACCTGTCAAGCTGTCACCTGTCAAGCTGACAGGTTGTCAAGCCTTGTCACGCCTCACTGACTGACTTGACAGGTGACAACAATGCACCACATGTCAGAGTGTCACTCACTTGTCTACCTGTCAAGCTGTCACCTGTCAAGCTGACAGGTTGTCAAGCCTTGTCACGCCTCACTGACTGACTTGACAGGTGACAACAATGCACCACATGTCAGAGTGTCACTCACTTGTCTACCTGTCAAGCTGTCACCTGTCAAGCTGACAGGTTGTCAAGCCTTGTCACGCCTCACTGACTGACTTGACAGGTGACAACAATGCACCACATGTCAGAGTGTCACTCACTTGTCTACCTGTCAAGCTGTCACCTGTCAAGCTGACAGGTTGTCAAGCCTTGTCACGCCTCACTGACTGACTTGACAGGTGACAACAATGCACCACATGTCAGAGTGTCACTCACTTGTCTACCTGTCAAGCTGTCACCTGTCAAGCTGACAGGTTGTCAAGCCTTGTCACGCCTCACTGACTGACTTGACAGGTGACAACAATGCACCACATGTCAGAGTGTCACTCACTTGTCTACCTGTCAAGCTGTCACCTGTCAAGCTGACAGGTTGTCAAGCCTTGTCACGCCTCACTGACTGACTTGACAGGTGACAACAATGCACCACATGTCAGAGTGTCACTCACTTGTCTACCTGTCAAGCTGTCACCTGTCAAGCTGACAGGTTGTCAAGCCTTGTCACGCCTCACTGACTGACTTGACAGGTGACAACAATGCACCACATGTCAGAGTGTCACTCACTTGTCTACCTGTCAAGCTGTCACCTGTCAAGCTGACAGGTTGTCAAGCCTTGTCACGCCTCACTGACTGACTTGACAGGTGACAACTATGCACCACATGTCAGAGTGTCACTCACTTGTCTACCTCTCAAGCTGTCACCTGTCAAGCTGACAGGTTGTCAAGCCTTGTCACGCCCTCACTGACTGACTTGACAGGTGACAACTATGCACCACATGTCAGAGTGTCACTCACTTGTCTACCTCTCAAGCTGTCACCTGTCAAGCTGACAGGTTGTCAAGCCTTGTCACGCCTCACTGACTGACTTGACAGGTGACAACTATGCACCACATGTCAGAGTGTCACTCACTTGTCTACCTCTCAAGCTGTCACCTGTCAAGCTGACAGGTTGTCAAGCCTTGTCACGCCTCACTGACTGACTTGACAGGTGACAACTATGCACCACATGTCAGAGTGTCACTCACTTGTCTACCTCTCAAGCTGTCACCTGTCAAGCTGACAGGTTGTCAAGCCTTGTCACGCCTCACTGACTGACTTGACAGGTGACAACAATGCACCACATGTCAGAGTGTCACTCACTTGTCTACCTCTCAAGCTGTCACCTGTCAAGCTGACAGGTTGTCAAGCCTTGTCACGCCTCACTGACTGACTTGACAGGTGACAACTATGCACCACATGTCAGAGTGTCACTCACTTGTCTACCTCTCAAGCTGTCACCTGTCAAGCTGACAGGTTGTCAAGCCTTGTCACGCCTCACTGACTGACTTGACAGGTGACAACTATGCACCACATGTCAGAGTGTCACTCACTTGTCTACCTCTCAAGCTGTCACCTGTCAAGCTGACAGGTTGTCAAGCCTTGTCACGCCTCACTGACTGACTTGACAGGTGACAACATGCACCACATGTCAGAGTGTCACTCACTTGTCTACCTCTCAAGCTGTCACCTGTCAAGCTGACAGGTTGTCAAGCCTTGTCACGCCTCACTGACTGACTTGACAGGTGACAACTATGCACCACATGTCAGAGTGTCACTCACTTGTCTACCTCTCAAGCTGTCACCTGTCAAGCTGACAGGTTGTCAAGCCTTGTCACGCCTCACTGACTGACTTGACAGGTGACAACAATGCACCACATGTCAGAGTGTCACTCACTTGTCTACCTCTCAAGCTGTCACCTGTCAAGCTGACAGGTTGTCAAGCCTTGTCACGCCTCACTGACTGACTTGACAGGTGACAACTATGCACCACATGTCAGAGTGTCACTCACTTGTCTACCTCTCAAGCTGTCACCTGTCAAGCTGACAGGTTGTCAAGCCTTGTCACGCCTCACTGACTGACTTGACAGGTGACAACTATGCACCACATGTCAGAGTGTCACTCACTTGTCTACCTCTCAAGCTGTCACCTGTCAAGCTGACAGGTTGTCAAGCCTTGTCACGCCTCACTGACTGACTTGACAGGTGACAACTATGCACCACATGTCAGAGTGTCACTCACTTGTCTACCTCTCAAGCTGTCACCTGTCAAGCTGACAGGTTGTCAAGCCTTGTCACGCCTCACTGACTGACTTGACAGGTGACAACTATGCACCACATGTCAGAGTGTCACTCACTTGTCTACCTCTCAAGCTGTCACCTGTCAAGCTGACAGGTTGTCAAGCCTTGTCACGCCTCACTGACTGACTTGACAGGTGACAACTATGCACCACATGTCAGAGTGTCACTCACTTGTCTACCTCTCAAGCTGTCACCTGTCAAGCTGACAGGTTGTCAAGCCTTGTCACGCCTCACTGACTGACTTGACAGGTGACAACTATGCACCACATGTCAGAGTGTCACTCACTTGTCTACCTCTCAAGCTGTCACCTGTCAAGCTGACAGGTTGTCAAGCCTTGTCACGCCTCACTGACTGACTTGACAGGTGACAACTATGCACCACATGTCAGAGTGTCACTCACTTGTCTACCTCTCAAGCTGTCACCTGTCAAGCTGACAGGTTGTCAAGCCTTGTCACGCCTCACTGACTGACTTGACAGGTGACAACAATGCACCACATGTCAGAGTGTCACTCACTTGTCTACCTCTCAAGCTGTCACCTGTCAAGCTGACAGGTTGTCAAGCCTTGTCACGCCTCACTGACTGACTTGACAGGTGACAACTATGCACCACATGTCAGAGTGTCACTCACTTGTCTACCTCTCAAGCTGTCACCTGTCAAGCTGACAGGTTGTCAAGCCTTGTCACGCCTCACTGACTGACTTGACAGGTGACAACTATGCACCACATGTCAGAGTGTCACTCACTTGTCTACCTCTCAAGCTGTCACCTGTCAAGCTGACAGGTTGTCAAGCCTTGTCACGCCTCACTGACTGACTTGACAGGTGACAACTATGCACCACATGTCAGAGTGTCACTCACTTGTCTACCTCTCAAGCTGTCACCTGTCAAGCTGACAGGTTGTCAAGCCTTGTCACGCCTCACTGACTGACTTGACAGGTGACAACTATGCACCACATGTCAGAGTGTCACTCACTTGTCTACCTCTCAAGCTGTCACCTGTCAAGCTGACAGGTTGTCAAGCCTTGTCACGCCTCACTGACTGACTTGACAGGTGACAACAATGCACCACATGTCAGAGTGTCACTCACTTGTCTACCTCTCAAGCTGTCACCTGTCAAGCTGACAGGTTGTCAAGCCTTGTCACGCCTCACTGACTGACTTGACAGGTGACAACTATGCACCACATGTCAGAGTGTCACTCACTTGTCTACCTCTCAAGCTGTCACCTGTCAAGCTGACAGGTTGTCAAGCCTTGTCACGCCTCACTGACTGACTTGACAGGTGACAACTATGCACCACATGTCAGAGTGTCACTCACTTGTCTACCTCTCAAGCTGTCACCTGTCAAGCTGACAGGTTGTCAAGCCTTGTCACGCCTCACTGACTGACTTGACAGGTGACAACTATGCACCACATGTCAGAGTGTCACTCACTTGTCTACCTCTCAAGCTGTCACCTGTCAAGCTGACAGGTTGTCAAGCCTTGTCACGCCTCACTGACTGACTTGACAGGTGACAACAATGCACCACATGTCAGAGTGTCACTCACTTGTCTACCTCTCAAGCTGTCACCTGTCAAGCTGACAGGTTGTCAAGCCTTGTCACGCCTCACTGACTGACTTGACAGGTGACAACTATGCACCACATGTCAGAGTGTCACTCACTTGTCTACCTCTCAAGCTGTCACCTGTCAAGCTGACAGGTTGTCAAGCCTTGTCACGCCTCACTGACTGACTTGACAGGTGACAACAATGCACCACATGTCAGAGTGTCACTCACTTGTCTACCTCTCAAGCTGTCACCTGTCAAGCTGACAGGTTGTCAAGCCTTGTCACGCCTCACTGACTGACTTGACAGGTGACAACAATGCACCACATGTCAGAGTGTCACTCACTTGTCTACCTCTCAAGCTGTCACCTGTCAAGCTGACAGGTTGTCAAGCCTTGTCACGCCTCACTGACTGACTTGACAGGTGACAACAATGCACCACATGTCAGAGTGTCACTCACTTGTCTACCTCTCAAGCTGTCACCTGTCAAGCTGACAGGTTGTCAAGCCTTGTCACGCCTCACTGACTGACTTGACAGGTGACAACAATGCACCACATGTCAGAGTGTCACTCACTTGTCTACCTCTCAAGCTGTCACCTGTCAAGCTGACAGGTTGTCAAGCCTTGTCACGCCTCACTGACTGACTTGACAGGTGACAACTATGCACCACATGTCAGAGTGTCACTCACTTGTCTACCTCTCAAGCTGTCACCTGTCAAGCTGACAGGTTGTCAAGCCTTGTCACGCCTCACTGACTGACTTGACAGGTGACAACTATGCACCACATGTCAGAGTGTCACTCACTTGTCTACCTCTCAAGCTGTCACCTGTCAAGCTGACAGGTTGTCAAGCCTTGTCACGCCTCACTGACTGACTTGACAGGTGACAACTATGCACCACATGTCAGAGTGTCACTCACTTGTCTACCTCTCAAGCTGTCACCTGTCAAGCTGACAGGTTGTCAAGCCTTGTCACGCCTCACTGACTGACTTGACAGGTGACAACTATGCACCACATGTCAGAGTGTCACTCACTTGTCTACCTCTCAAGCTGTCACCTGTCAAGCTGACAGGTTGTCAAGCCTTGTCACGCCTCACTGACTGACTTGACAGGTGACAACTATGCACCACATGTCAGAGTGTCACTCACTTGTCTACCTCTCAAGCTGTCACCTGTCAAGCTGACAGGTTGTCAAGCCTTGTCACGCCTCACTGACTGACTTGACAGGTGACAACTATGCACCACATGTCAGAGTGTCACTCACTTGTCTACCTCTCAAGCTGTCACCTGTCAAGCTGACAGGTTGTCAAGCCTTGTCACGCCTCACTGACTGACTTGACAGGTGACAACTATGCACCACATGTCAGAGTGTCACTCACTTGTCTACCTCTCAAGCTGTCACCTGTCAAGCTGACAGGTTGTCAAGCCTTGTCACGCCTCACTGACTGACTTGACAGGTGACAACTATGCACCACATGTCAGAGTGTCACTCACTTGTCTACCTCTCAAGCTGTCACCTGTCAAGCTGACAGGTTGTCAAGCCTTGTCACGCCTCACTGACTGACTTGACAGGTGACAACTATGCACCACATGTCAGAGTGTCACTCACTTGTCTACCTCTCAAGCTGTCACCTGTCAAGCTGACAGGTTGTCAAGCCTTGTCACGCCTCACTGACTGACTTGACAGGTGACAACTATGCACCACATGTCAGAGTGTCACTCACTTGTCTACCTCTCAAGCTGTCACCTGTCAAGCTGACAGGTTGTCAAGCCTTGTCACGCCTCACTGACTGACTTGACAG
Organism: Taenia multiceps; assembly: GCA_001923025.3. Classification (NCBI taxonomy): domain Eukaryota; kingdom Metazoa; phylum Platyhelminthes; class Cestoda; order Cyclophyllidea; family Taeniidae; genus Taenia; species Taenia multiceps. The sequence continues at coordinate 13,345 of MRSW03000223.1, read as the reverse complement.
GTGACAACTATGCACCACATGTCAGAGTGTCACTCACTTGTCTACCTCTCAAGCTGTCACCTGTCAAGCTGACAGGTTGTCAAGCCTTGTCACGCCTCACTGACTGACTTGACAGGTGACAACTATGCACCACATGTCAGAGTGTCACTCACTTGTCTACCTCTCAAGCTGTCACCTGTCAAGCTGACAGGTTGTCAAGCCTTGTCACGCCTCACTGACTGACTTGACAGGTGACAACTATGCACCACATGTCAGAGTGTCACTCACTTGTCTACCTCTCAAGCTGTCACCTGTCAAGCTGACAGGTTGTCAAGCCTTGTCACGCCTCACTGACTGACTTGACAGGTGACAACTATGCACCACATGTCAGAGTGTCACTCACTTGTCTACCTCTCAAGCTGTCACCTGTCAAGCTGACAGGTTGTCAAGCCTTGTCACGCCTCACTGACTGACTTGACAGGTGACAACTATGCACCACATGTCAGAGTGTCACTCACTTGTCTACCTCTCAAGCTGTCACCTGTCAAGCTGACAGGTTGTCAAGCCTTGTCACGCCTCACTGACTGACTTGACAGGTGACAACTATGCACCACATGTCAGAGTGTCACTCACTTGTCTACCTCTCAAGCTGTCACCTGTCAAGCTGACAGGTTGTCAAGCCTTGTCACGCCTCACTGACTGACTTGACAGGTGACAACTATGCACCACATGTCAGAGTGTCACTCACTTGTCTACCTCTCAAGCTGTCACCTGTCAAGCTGACAGGTTGTCAAGCCTTGTCACGCCTCACTGACTGACTTGACAGGTGACAACTATGCACCACATGTCAGAGTGTCACTCACTTGTCTACCTCTCAAGCTGTCACCTGTCAAGCTGACAGGTTGTCAAGCCTTGTCACGCCTCACTGACTGACTTGACAGGTGACAACTATGCACCACATGTCAGAGTGTCACTCACTTGTCTACCTCTCAAGCTGTCACCTGTCAAGCTGACAGGTTGTCAAGCCTTGTCACGCCTCACTGACTGACTTGACAGGTGACAACTATGCACCACATGTCAGAGTGTCACTCACTTGTCTACCTCTCAAGCTGTCACCTGTCAAGCTGACAGGTTGTCAAGCCTTGTCACGCCTCACTGACTGACTTGACAGGTGACAACTATGCACCACATGTCAGAGTGTCACTCACTTGTCTACCTCTCAAGCTGTCACCTGTCAAGCTGACAGGTTGTCAAGCCTTGTCACGCCTCACTGACTGACTTGACAGGTGACAACTATGCACCACATGTCAGAGTGTCACTCACTTGTCTACCTCTCAAGCTGTCACCTGTCAAGCTGACAGGTTGTCAAGCCTTGTCACGCCTCACTGACTGACTTGACAGGTGACAACTATGCACCACATGTCAGAGTGTCACTCACTTGTCTACCTCTCAAGCTGTCACCTGTCAAGCTGACAGGTTGTCAAGCCTTGTCACGCCTCACTGACTGACTTGACAGGTGACAACTATGCACCACATGTCAGAGTGTCACTCACTTGTCTACCTCTCAAGCTGTCACCTGTCAAGCTGACAGGTTGTCAAGCCTTGTCACGCCTCACTGACTGACTTGACAGGTGACAACTATGCACCACATGTCAGAGTGTCACTCACTTGTCTACCTCTCAAGCTGTCACCTGTCAAGCTGACAGGTTGTCAAGCCTTGTCACGCCTCACTGACTGACTTGACAGGTGACAACATGCACCACATGTCAGAGTGTCACTCACTTGTCTACCTCTCAAGCTGTCACCTGTCAAGCTGACAGGTTGTCAAGCCTTGTCACGCCTCACTGACTGACTTGACAGGTGACAACTATGCACCACATGTCAGAGTGTCACTCACTTGTCTACCTCTCAAGCTGTCACCTGTCAAGCTGACAGGTTGTCAAGCCTTGTCACGCCTCACTGACTGACTTGACAGGTGACAACTATGCACCACATGTCAGAGTGTCACTCACTTGTCTACCTCTCAAGCTGTCACCTGTCAAGCTGACAGGTTGTCAAGCCTTGTCACGCCTCACTGACTGACTTGACAGGTGACAACTATGCACCACATGTCAGAGTGTCACTCACTTGTCTACCTCTCAAGCTGTCACCTGTCAAGCTGACAGGTTGTCAAGCCTTGTCACGCCTCACTGACTGACTTGACAGGTGACAACTATGCACCACATGTCAGAGTGTCACTCACTTGTCTACCTCTCAAGCTGTCACCTGTCAAGCTGACAGGTTGTCAAGCCTTGTCACGCCTCACTGACTGACTTGACAGGTGACAACTATGCACCACATGTCAGAGTGTCACTCACTTGTCTACCTCTCAAGCTGTCACCTGTCAAGCTGACAGGTTGTCAAGCCTTGTCACGCCTCACTGACTGACTTGACAGGTGACAACTATGCACCACATGTCAGAGTGTCACTCACTTGTCTACCTCTCAAGCTGTCACCTGTCAAGCTGACAGGTTGTCAAGCCTTGTCACGCCTCACTGACTGACTTGACAGGTGACAACTATGCACCACATGTCAGAGTGTCACTCACTTGTCTACCTCTCAAGCTGTCACCTGTCAAGCTGACAGGTTGTCAAGCCTTGTCACGCCTCACTGACTGACTTGACAGGTGACAACTATGCACCACATGTCAGAGTGTCACTCACTTGTCTACCTCTCAAGCTGTCACCTGTCAAGCTGACAGGTTGTCAAGCCTTGTCACGCCTCACTGACTGACTTGACAGGTGACAACTATGCACCACATGTCAGAGTGTCACTCACTTGTCTACCTCTCAAGCTGTCACCTGTCAAGCTGACAGGTTGTCAAGCCTTGTCACGCCTCACTGACTGACTTGACAGGTGACAACTATGCACCACATGTCAGAGTGTCACTCACTTGTCTACCTCTCAAGCTGTCACCTGTCAAGCTGACAGGTTGTCAAGCCTTGTCACGCCTCACTGACTGACTTGACAGGTGACAACTATGCACCACATGTCAGAGTGTCACTCACTTGTCTACCTCTCAAGCTGTCACCTGTCAAGCTGACAGGTTGTCAAGCCTTGTCACGCCTCACTGACTGACTTGACAGGTGACAACTATGCACCACATGTCAGAGTGTCACTCACTTGTCTACCTCTCAAGCTGTCACCTGTCAAGCTGACAGGTTGTCAAGCCTTGTCACGCCTCACTGACTGACTTGACAGGTGACAACTATGCACCACATGTCAGAGTGTCACTCACTTGTCTACCTCTCAAGCTGTCACCTGTCAAGCTGACAGGTTGTCAAGCCTTGTCACGCCTCACTGACTGACTTGACAGGTGACAACTATGCACCACATGTCAGAGTGTCACTCACTTGTCTACCTCTCAAGCTGTCACCTGTCAAGCTGACAGGTTGTCAAGCCTTGTCACGCCTCACTGACTGACTTGACAGGTGACAACTATGCACCACATGTCAGAGTGTCACTCACTTGTCTACCTCTCAAGCTGTCACCTGTCAAGCTGACAGGTTGTCAAGCCTTGTCACGCCTCACTGACTGACTTGACAGGTGACAACTATGCACCACATGTCAGAGTGTCACTCACTTGTCTACCTCTCAAGCTGTCACCTGTCAAGCTGACAGGTTGTCAAGCCTTGTCACGCCTCACTGACTGACTTGACAGGTGACAACTATGCACCACATGTCAGAGTGTCACTCACTTGTCTACCTCTCAAGCTGTCACCTGTCAAGCTGACAGGTTGTCAAGCCTTGTCACGCCTCACTGACTGACTTGACAGGTGACAACTATGCACCACATGTCAGAGTGTCACTCACTTGTCTACCTCTCAAGCTGTCACCTGTCAAGCTGACAGGTTGTCAAGCCTTGTCACGCCTCACTGACTGACTTGACAGGTGACAACTATGCACCACATGTCAGAGTGTCACTCACTTGTCTACCTCTCAAGCTGTCACCTGTCAAGCTGACAGGTTGTCAAGCCTTGTCACGCCTCACTGACTGACTTGACAGGTGACAACTATGCACCACATGTCAGAGTGTCACTCACTTGTCTACCTCTCAAGCTGTCACCTGTCAAGCTGACAGGTTGTCAAGCCTTGTCACGCCTCACTGACTGACTTGACAGGTGACAACTATGCACCACATGTCAGAGTGTCACTCACTTGTCTACCTCTCAAGCTGTCACCTGTCAAGCTGACAGGTTGTCAAGCCTTGTCACGCCTCACTGACTGACTTGACAGGTGACAACTATGCACCACATGTCAGAGTGTCACTCACTTGTCTACCTCTCAAGCTGTCACCTGTCAAGCTGACAGGTTGTCAAGCCTTGTCACGCCTCACTGACTGACTTGACAGGTGACAACTATGCACCACATGTCAGAGTGTCACTCACTTGTCTACCTCTCAAGCTGTCACCTGTCAAGCTGACAGGTTGTCAAGCCTTGTCACGCCTCACTGACTGACTTGACAGGTGACAACTATGCACCACATGTCAGAGTGTCACTCACTTGTCTACCTCTCAAGCTGTCACCTGTCAAGCTGACAGGTTGTCAAGCCTTGTCACGCCTCACTGACTGACTTGACAGGTGACAACTATGCACCACATGTCAGAGTGTCACTCACTTGTCTACCTCTCAAGCTGTCACCTGTCAAGCTGACAGGTTGTCAAGCCTTGTCACGCCTCACTGACTGACTTGACAGGTGACAACTATGCACCACATGTCAGAGTGTCACTCACTTGTCTACCTCTCAAGCTGTCACCTGTCAAGCTGACAGGTTGTCAAGCCTTGTCACGCCTCACTGACTGACTTGACAGGTGACAACTATGCACCACATGTCAGAGTGTCACTCACTTGTCTACCTCTCAAGCTGTCACCTGTCAAGCTGACAGGTTGTCAAGCCTTGTCACGCCTCACTGACTGACTTGACAGGTGACAACTATGCACCACATGTCAGAGTGTCACTCACTTGTCTACCTCTCAAGCTGTCACCTGTCAAGCTGACAGGTTGTCAAGCCTTGTCACGCCTCACTGACTGACTTGACAGGTGACAACTATGCACCACATGTCAGAGTGTCACTCACTTGTCTACCTCTCAAGCTGTCACCTGTCAAGCTGACAGGTTGTCAAGCCTTGTCACGCCTCACTGACTGACTTGACAGGTGACAACTATGCACCACATGTCAGAGTGTCACTCACTTGTCTACCTCTCAAGCTGTCACCTGTCAAGCTGACAGGTTGTCAAGCCTTGTCACGCCTCACTGACTGACTTGACAGGTGACAACTATGCACCACATGTCAGAGTGTCACTCACTTGTCTACCTCTCAAGCTGTCACCTGTCAAGCTGACAGGTTGTCAAGCCTTGTCACGCCTCACTGACTGACTTGACAGGTGACAACTATGCACCACATGTCAGAGTGTCACTCACTTGTCTACCTCTCAAGCTGTCACCTGTCAAGCTGACAGGTTGTCAAGCCTTGTCACGCCTCACTGACTGACTTGACAGGTGACAACTATGCACCACATGTCAGAGTGTCACTCACTTGTCTACCTCTCAAGCTGTCACCTGTCAAGCTGACAGGTTGTCAAGCCTTGTCACGCCTCACTGACTGACTTGACAGGTGACAACTATGCACCACATGTCAGAGTGTCACTCACTTGTCTACCTCTCAAGCTGTCACCTGTCAAGCTGACAGGTTGTCAAGCCTTGTCACGCCTCACTGACTGACTTGACAGGTGACAACTATGCACCACATGTCAGAGTGTCACTCACTTGTCTACCTCTCAAGCTGTCACCTGTCAAGCTGACAGGTTGTCAAGCCTTGTCACGCCTCACTGACTGACTTGACAGGTGACAACTATGCACCACATGTCAGAGTGTCACTCACTTGTCTACCTCTCAAGCTGTCACCTGTCAAGCTGACAGGTTGTCAAGCCTTGTCACGCCTCACTGACTGACTTGACAGGTGACAACTATGCACCACATGTCAGAGTGTCACTCACTTGTCTACCTCTCAAGCTGTCACCTGTCAAGCTGACAGGTTGTCAAGCCTTGTCACGCCTCACTGACTGACTTGACAGGTGACAACTATGCACCACATGTCAGAGTGTCACTCACTTGTCTACCTCTCAAGCTGTCACCTGTCAAGCTGACAGGTTGTCAAGCCTTGTCACGCCTCACTGACTGACTTGACAGGTGACAACTATGCACCACATGTCAGAGTGTCACTCACTTGTCTACCTCTCAAGCTGTCACCTGTCAAGCTGACAGGTTGTCAAGCCTTGTCACGCCTCACTGACTGACTTGACAGGTGACAACTATGCACCACATGTCAGAGTGTCACTCACTTGTCTACCTCTCAAGCTGTCACCTGTCAAGCTGACAGGTTGTCAAGCCTTGTCACGCCTCACTGACTGACTTGACAGGTGACAACTATGCACCACATGTCAGAGTGTCACTCACTTGTCTACCTCTCAAGCTGTCACCTGTCAAGCTGACAGGTTGTCAAGCCTTGTCACGCCTCACTGACTGACTTGACAGGTGACAACTATGCACCACATGTCAGAGTGTCACTCACTTGTCTACCTCTCAAGCTGTCACCTGTCAAGCTGACAGGTTGTCAAGCCTTGTCACGCCTCACTGACTGACTTGACAGGTGACAACTATGCACCACATGTCAGAGTGTCACTCACTTGTCTACCTCTCAAGCTGTCACCTGTCAAGCTGACAGGTTGTCAAGCCTTGTCACGCCTCACTGACTGACTTGACAGGTGACAACTATGCACCACATGTCAGAGTGTCACTCACTTGTCTACCTCTCAAGCTGTCACCTGTCAAGCTGACAGGTTGTCAAGCCTTGTCACGCCTCACTGACTGACTTGACAGGTGACAACTATGCACCACATGTCAGAGTGTCACTCACTTGTCTACCTCTCAAGCTGTCACCTGTCAAGCTGACAGGTTGTCAAGCCTTGTCACGCCTCACTGACTGACTTGACAGGTGACAACTATGCACCACATGTCAGAGTGTCACTCACTTGTCTACCTCTCAAGCTGTCACCTGTCAAGCTGACAGGTTGTCAAGCCTTGTCACGCCTCACTGACTGACTTGACAGGTGACAACTATGCACCACATGTCAGAGTGTCACTCACTTGTCTACCTCTCAAGCTGTCACCTGTCAAGCTGACAGGTTGTCAAGCCTTGTCACGCCTCACTGACTGACTTGACAGGTGACAACTATGCACCACATGTCAGAGTGTCACTCACTTGTCTACCTCTCAAGCTGTCACCTGTCAAGCTGACAGGTTGTCAAGCCTTGTCACGCCTCACTGACTGACTTGACAGGTGACAACTATGCACCACATGTCAGAGTGTCACTCACTTGTCTACCTCTCAAGCTGTCACCTGTCAAGCTGACAGGTTGTCAAGCCTTGTCACGCCTCACTGACTGACTTGACAGGTGACAACTATGCACCACATGTCAGAGTGTCACTCACTTGTCTACCTCTCAAGCTGTCACCTGTCAAGCTGACAGGTTGTCAAGCCTTGTCACGCCTCACTGACTGACTTGACAGGTGACAACTATGCACCACATGTCAGAGTGTCACTCACTTGTCTACCTCTCAAGCTGTCACCTGTCAAGCTGACAGGTTGTCAAGCCTTGTCACGCCTCACTGACTGACTTGACAGGTGACAACTATGCACCACATGTCAGAGTGTCACTCACTTGTCTACCTCTCAAGCTGTCACCTGTCAAGCTGACAGGTTGTCAAGCCTTGTCACGCCTCACTGACTGACTTGACAGGTGACAACTATGCACCACATGTCAGAGTGTCACTCACTTGTCTACCTCTCAAGCTGTCACCTGTCAAGCTGACAGGTTGTCAAGCCTTGTCACGCCTCACTGACTGACTTGACAGGTGACAACTATGCACCACATGTCAGAGTGTCACTCACTTGTCTACCTCTCAAGCTGTCACCTGTCAAGCTGACAGGTTGTCAAGCCTTGTCACGCCTCACTGACTGACTTGACAGGTGACAACTATGCACCACATGTCAGAGTGTCACTCACTTGTCTACCTCTCAAGCTGTCACCTGTCAAGCTGACAGGTTGTCAAGCCTTGTCACGCCTCACTGACTGACTTGACAGGTGACAACTATGCACCACATGTCAGAGTGTCACTCACTTGTCTACCTCTCAAGCTGTCACCTGTCAAGCTGACAGGTTGTCAAGCCTTGTCACGCCTCACTGACTGACTTGACAGGTGACAACTATGCACCACATGTCAGAGTGTCACTCACTTGTCTACCTCTCAAGCTGTCACCTGTCAAGCTGACAGGTTGTCAAGCCTTGTCACGCCTCACTGACTGACTTGACAGGTGACAACTATGCACCACATGTCAGAGTGTCACTCACTTGTCTACCTCTCAAGCTGTCACCTGTCAAGCTGACAGGTTGTCAAGCCTTGTCACGCCTCACTGACTGACTTGACAGGTGACAACTATGCACCACATGTCAGAGTGTCACTCACTTGTCTACCTCTCAAGCTGTCACCTGTCAAGCTGACAGGTTGTCAAGCCTTGTCACGCCTCACTGACTGACTTGACAGGTGACAACTATGCACCACATGTCAGAGTGTCACTCACTTGTCTACCTCTCAAGCTGTCACCTGTCAAGCTGACAGGTTGTCAAGCCTTGTCACGCCTCACTGACTGACTTGACAGGTGACAACTATGCACCACATGTCAGAGTGTCACTCACTTGTCTACCTCTCAAGCTGTCACCTGTCAAGCTGACAGGTTGTCAAGCCTTGTCACGCCTCACTGACTGACTTGACAGGTGACAACTATGCACCACATGTCAGAGTGTCACTCACTTGTCTACCTCTCAAGCTGTCACCTGTCAAGCTGACAGGTTGTCAAGCCTTGTCACGCCTCACTGACTGACTTGACAGGTGACAACTATGCACCACATGTCAGAGTGTCACTCACTTGTCTACCTCTCAAGCTGTCACCTGTCAAGCTGACAGGTTGTCAAGCCTTGTCACGCCTCACTGACTGACTTGACAGGTGACAACTATGCACCACATGTCAGAGTGTCACTCACTTGTCTACCTCTCAAGCTGTCACCTGTCAAGCTGACAGGTTGTCAAGCCTTGTCACGCCTCACTGACTGACTTGACAGGTGACAACTATGCACCACATGTCAGAGTGTCACTCACTTGTCTACCTCTCAAGCTGTCACCTGTCAAGCTGACAGGTTGTCAAGCCTTGTCACGCCTCACTGACTGACTTGACAGGTGACAACTATGCACCACATGTCAGAGTGTCACTCACTTGTCTACCTCTCAAGCTGTCACCTGTCAAGCTGACAGGTTGTCAAGCCTTGTCACGCCTCACTGACTGACTTGACAGGTGACAACTATGCACCACATGTCAGAGTGTCACTCACTTGTCTACCTCTCAAGCTGTCACCTGTCAAGCTGACAGGTTGTCAAGCCTTGTCACGCCTCACTGACTGACTTGACAGGTGACAACTATGCACCACATGTCAGAGTGTCACTCACTTGTCTACCTCTCAAGCTGTCACCTGTCAAGCTGACAGGTTGTCAAGCCTTGTCACGCCTCACTGACTGACTTGACAGGTGACAACATGCACCACATGTCAGAGTGTCACTCACTTGTCTACCTCTCAAGCTGTCACCTGTCAAGCTGACAGGTTGTCAAGCCTTGTCACGCCTCACTGACTGACTTGACAGGTGACAACTATGCACCACATGTCAGAGTGTCACTCACTTGTCTACCTCTCAAGCTGTCACCTGTCAAGCTGACAGGTTGTCAAGCCTTGTCACGCCTCACTGACTGACTTGACAGGTGACAACTATGCACCACATGTCAGAGTGTCACTCACTTGTCTACCTCTCAAGCTGTCACCTGTCAAGCTGACAGGTTGTCAAGCCTTGTCACGCCTCACTGACTGACTTGACAGGTGACAACTATGCACCACATGTCAGAGTGTCACTCACTTGTCTACCTCTCAAGCTGTCACCTGTCAAGCTGACAGGTTGTCAAGCCTTGTCACGCCTCACTGACTGACTTGACAGGTGACAACTATGCACCACATGTCAGAGTGTCACTCACTTGTCTACCTCTCAAGCTGTCACCTGTCAAGCTGACAGGTTGTCAAGCCTTGTCACGCCTCACTGACTGACTTGACAGGTGACAACTATGCACCACATGTCAGAGTGTCACTCACTTGTCTACCTCTCAAGCTGTCACCTGTCAAGCTGACAGGTTGTCAAGCCTTGTCACGCCTCACTGACTGACTTGACAGGTGACAACTATGCACCACATGTCAGAGTGTCACTCACTTGTCTACCTCTCAAGCTGTCACCTGTCAAGCTGACAGGTTGTCAAGCCTTGTCACGCCTCACTGACTGACTTGACAGGTGACAACTATGCACCACATGTCAGAGTGTCACTCACTTGTCTACCTCTCAAGCTGTCACCTGTCAAGCTGACAGGTTGTCAAGCCTTGTCACGCCTCACTGACTGACTTGACAGGTGACAACTATGCACCACATGTCAGAGTGTCACTCACTTGTCTACCTCTCAAGCTGTCACCTGTCAAGCTGACAGGTTGTCAAGCCTTGTCACGCCTCACTGACTGACTTGACAGGTGACAACTATGCACCACATGTCAGAGTGTCACTCACTTGTCTACCTCTCAAGCTGTCACCTGTCAAGCTGACAGGTTGTCAAGCCTTGTCACGCCTCACTGACTGACTTGACAGGTGACAACTATGCACCACATGTCAGAGTGTCACTCACTTGTCTACCTCTCAAGCTGTCACCTGTCAAGCTGACAGGTTGTCAAGCCTTGTCACGCCTCACTGACTGACTTGACAGGTGACAACTATGCACCACATGTCAGAGTGTCACTCACTTGTCTACCTCTCAAGCTGTCACCTGTCAAGCTGACAGGTTGTCAAGCCTTGTCACGCCTCACTGACTGACTTGACAGGTGACAACTATGCACCACATGTCAGAGTGTCACTCACTTGTCTACCTCTCAAGCTGTCACCTGTCAAGCTGACAGGTTGTCAAGCCTTGTCACGCCTCACTGACTGACTTGACAGGTGACAACTATGCACCACATGTCAGAGTGTCACTCACTTGTCTACCTCTCAAGCTGTCACCTGTCAAGCTGACAGGTTGTCAAGCCTTGTCACGCCTCACTGACTGACTTGACAGGTGACAACTATGCACCACATGTCAGAGTGTCACTCACTTGTCTACCTCTCAAGCTGTCACCTGTCAAGCTGACAGGTTGTCAAGCCTTGTCACGCCTCACTGACTGACTTGACAGGTGACAACTATGCACCACATGTCAGAGTGTCACTCACTTGTCTACCTCTCAAGCTGTCACCTGTCAAGCTGACAGGTTGTCAAGCCTTGTCACGCCTCACTGACTGACTTGACAGGTGACAACTATGCACCACATGTCAGAGTGTCACTCACTTGTCTACCTCTCAAGCTGTCACCTGTCAAGCTGACAGGTTGTCAAGCCTTGTCACGCCTCACTGACTGACTTGACAGGTGACAACTATGCACCACATGTCAGAGTGTCACTCACTTGTCTACCTCTCAAGCTGTCACCTGTCAAGCTGACAGGTTGTCAAGCCTTGTCACGCCTCACTGACTGACTTGACAGGTGACAACTATGCACCACATGTCAGAGTGTCACTCACTTGTCTACCTCTCAAGCTGTCACCTGTCAAGCTGACAGGTTGTCAAGCCTTGTCACGCCTCACTGACTGACTTGACAGGTGACAACTATGCACCACATGTCAGAGTGTCACTCACTTGTCTACCTCTCAAGCTGTCACCTGTCAAGCTGACAGGTTGTCAAGCCTTGTCACGCCTCACTGACTGACTTGACAGGTGACAACTATGCACCACATGTCAGAGTGTCACTCACTTGTCTACCTCTCAAGCTGTCACCTGTCAAGCTGACAGGTTGTCAAGCCTTGTCACGCCTCACTGACTGACTTGACAGGTGACAACTATGCACCACATGTCAGAGTGTCACTCACTTGTCTACCTCTCAAGCTGTCACCTGTCAAGCTGACAGGTTGTCAAGCCTTGTCACGCCTCACTGACTGACTTGACAGGTGACAACTATGCACCACATGTCAGAGTGTCACTCACTTGTCTACCTCTCAAGCTGTCACCTGTCAAGCTGACAGGTTGTCAAGCCTTGTCACGCCTCACTGACTGACTTGACAGGTGACAACTATGCACCACATGTCAGAGTGTCACTCACTTGTCTACCTCTCAAGCTGTCACCTGTCAAGCTGACAGGTTGTCAAGCCTTGTCACGCCTCACTGACTGACTTGACAGGTGACAACTATGCACCACATGTCAGAGTGTCACTCACTTGTCTACCTCTCAAGCTGTCACCTGTCAAGCTGACAGGTTGTCAAGCCTTGTCACGCCTCACTGACTGACTTGACAGGTGACAACTATGCACCACATGTCAGAGTGTCACTCACTTGTCTACCTCTCAAGCTGTCACCTGTCAAGCTGACAGGTTGTCAAGCCTTGTCACGCCTCACTGACTGACTTGACAGGTGACAACAATGCACCACATGTCAGAGTGTCACTCACTTGTCTACCTCTCAAGCTGTCACCTGTCAAGCTGACAGGTTGTCAAGCCTTGTCACGCCTCACTGACTGACTTGACAGGTGACAACTATGCACCACATGTCAGAGTGTCACTCACTTGTCTACCTCTCAAGCTGTCACCTGTCAAGCTGACAGGTTGTCAAGCCTTGTCACGCCTCACTGACTGACTTGACAGGTGACAACTATGCACCACATGTCAGAGTGTCACTCACTTGTCTACCTCTCAAGCTGTCACCTGTCAAGCTGACAGGTTGTCAAGCCTTGTCACGCCTCACTGACTGACTTGACAGGTGACAACTATGCACCACATGTCAGAGTGTCACTCACTTGTCTACCTCTCAAGCTGTCACCTGTCAAGCTGACAGGTTGTCAAGCCTTGTCACGCCTCACTGACTGACTTGACAGGTGACAACTATGCACCACATGTCAGAGTGTCACTCACTTGTCTACCTCTCAAGCTGTCACCTGTCAAGCTGACAGGTTGTCAAGCCTTGTCACGCCTCACTGACTGACTTGACAGGTGACAACTATGCACCACATGTCAGAGTGTCACTCACTTGTCTACCTCTCAAGCTGTCACCTGTCAGCTACAGGTGTCAAGCCTTGTCACGCCTCACTGACTGACTTGACAGGTGACAACTA
>MRSW03000222.1:0-31351 GCA_001923025.3 Taenia multiceps | reverse complement strand
CCTTGTCACGCCTCACTGACATGACTTGACAGTGACAACAATGCACCACATGTCAGAGTGTCACTCACTTGTCTACCTGTCAAGCTGTCACCTGTCAAGCTGACAGGTTGTCAAGCCTTGTCACGCCTCACTGACTGACTTGACAGTGACAACAATGCACCACATGTCAGAGTGTCACTCACTTGTCTACCTTCAAGCTGTCACCTGTCAAGCTGACAGTTGTCAAGCCTTGTCACGCCTCACTGACTGACTTGACAGGTGACAACAATGCACCACATGTCAGAGTGTCACTCACTTGTCTACCTGTCACTGTCACCTGTCAAGCTGACAGGTTTTCAAGCCTTGTCACCCTCACTGACTGACTTGACAGTGACACAATGCACCACATGTCAGAGTGTCACTCACTTGTCCACCTCAAGCTTCACCTGTCAAGCTGACAGGTTGTCAAGCCTTGTCACGCCTCACTGACTGACTTGCAGGTGACAAACAATGCACCACATGTCAGAGTGTCACTCACTTGTCTACCTGTCAACTGTCACCTGTCAAGCTGACAGGTTGTCAAGCCTTGTCACGCCTCACTGGACTGACTTGACAGGCGCCCAATGCAACATGTCAGAGTGTCACTCACTTGTCTACCTGTCAAGCTGTCACCTGTCAAGCTGACAGGTTGTCAAGCCTTGTCACGCCTCACTGACTGACTTGACAGGTGACACAATGCACCACATGTCAGAGTGTCACTCACTTGTCTACCTGTCAAGCTGTCACCTGTCAAGCTGACAGGTTGTCAAGCCTTGTCACGCCTCACTGACTGACTTGACAGTGACACAATGCACCACATGTCAGAGTGTCACTCACTTGTCTACCTGTCAAGCTGTCACCTGTCAAGCTGACGGTTGTCAAGCCTTGTCACGCCTCACTGACTGACTTGACAGTGACAACAATGCACCACATGTCAGAGTGTCACTCACTTGTCTACCTGTCAAGCTGTCACCTGTCAAGCTGACAGTTGTCAAGCCTTGTCACGCCTCACTGACTGACTTGAGTGACACAATGCAACCACATGTCAGAGTGTCACTCACTTGTCTACCTGTCAAGCTGTCACCTGTCAAGCTGACAGGTTGTCAAGCCTTGTCACGCTCACTGACGACTTGCTAGAGTGACAACAATGCACCACATGTCAGAGTGTCACTCACTTGTCTACCGTCAAGCTGTCACCTGTCAAGCTGCAGGTTGTCAAGCCTTGTCACGCCTCACTGACTGACTTGACAGTGACAACAATGCACCACATGTCAGAGTGTCACTCACTTGTCTACCTGTCAAGCTGTCACCTGTCAAGCTGACAGTTGTCAAGCCTCACGCCTCACTGACTGACTTGACAGGTGACAACAATGCACCACATGTCGAGTGTCACTCACTTGTCTACCTGTCAAGCTGTCACCTGTCAAGCTGACAGGTTGTCAAGCCTTGTCACGCCTCACTGACTGACTTGACAGGTGACAACAATGCACCACATGTCAGAGTGTCACTCACTTGTCTACCTGTCAAGCTGTCACCTGTCAAGCTGACAGGTTGTCAAGCCTTGTCACGCCTCACTGACTGACTTGACAGGTGACAACAATGCACCACATGTCAGAGTGTGCAACACATGTCAGAGTGTCACTCACTGTCTACCTCTCAAGCTGTCACCTGTCAAGCTGACAGGTTGTCAAGCCTTGTCACGCCTCATGACTGATTGACAGGTGACAACAATGCACCACATGTCAGAGTGTCACTCACTTGTCTACCTCTCAAGCTGTCACTGTCAAGCTGACAGGTTGTCAAGCCTTGTCACGCCTCACTGACTGACTTGACAGGTGACAATATGCACCACATGTCAGAGTGTCACTCACTTGTCTACCTCTCAAGCTGTCACTGTCAAGCTGCAGGTTGTCAAGCCTTGTCACGCCTCACTGACGGACTTGACAGGTGAAACTATGCACAAATGTCAGAGTGTCACTAACTTGTCTACCTCTCAAGCTGTCACCTGTCAAGCTGACAGGTTGTCAAGCCTGTCACGTCGCTCAATGACTGACTTGACAGGTGACAACTTGCACCACATGTCAGAGTGTCACTCACTTGTCTACCTCTCAAGCTGTCACCTGTCAAGCTGACAGGCTGTCAAGCTTGTCACGCCTCACTGACTGACTTGACAGGTGACAACTATGCACCACATGTCAGAGTGTCACTCACTTGTCTACCTCTCAAAGCTGTCACCTGTCAAGCTGACAGGTTGTCAAGCCTTGTCACGCCTCACTGACTGACTTGACAGGTGACAAACTATGCACCACATGTCAGAGTGTCACTCACTTGTCTACCTCTAAGCTGTCACCTGTCAAGCTGACAGGTTGTCAAGCCTTGTCACGCATCACTGACTGACTTGACAGGTGACAACTATGCACCACATGTCAGAGTGTCACTCACTTGTCTACTCTCAAGCTGTCACCTGTCAAGCTGACGGCTGTCAAGCCTTGTCACGCCTCACTGACTGACTTGACAGGTGACAACTAGCACCACATGTCAGAGTGTCACTCACTTGTCTACCTCTCAAGCTGTCACCTGTCAAGCTGACAGGTTGTCAAGCCTTGTCACGCCTCACTGACTGACTTGACAGGTGAAACTATGCACCACATGTCAGAGTGTCACTCACTTGTCTACCTCTCAAGCTGTCACCTGTCAAGCTGTACAGGTTGTCAAGCCTTGTCACGCCTCACTGACTGACTTGACAGGTGACAACAATGCACCACATGTCAGAGTGTACTCACTTGTCTACCTCTCAAGCTGTCACCTGTCAAGCTGACAGGTTGTCAAGCCTTGTCACGCCTCACTGACTGACTTGACAGGTGACAACTATGCACCACATGTCAGAGTGTCACTCACTTGTCTACCTCTCAAGCTGTCACCTGTCAAGCTGACAGGTTGTCAAGCCTTGTCACGCCTCACTGACTGACTTGACAGGTGACAACAATGCACCAATGTCAGAGTGTCATCACTTGTCTACCTCTCAAGCTGTCACCTTCAAGTGACAGGTTGTCAAGCCTTGTCACGCCTCACTGACTGACTTGACAGGTGACAACTATGCACCACATGTCAGAGTGTCACTCATTCTACCTCTCAAGCTGTCACCTGTCAAGCTGACAGGTTGTCAAGCCTTGTCACGCCTCACTGACTGATTGACAGGTGACAACTATGCACCACATGTCAGAGTGTCACTCACTTGTCTACCTCTCAAGCTGTCACCTGTCAAGCTGACAGGTTGTCAAGCCTTGTCACGCCTCACTGACTGACTTGACAGGTGACAACTATGCACCACATGTCAGAGTGTCACTCACTTGTCTACCTCTCAAGCTGAAGTTGACAAGCCTTGTCACGCCTCACTGACTGACTTGACAGGTGACAACTATGCACCACATGTCAGAGTGTCACTCACTTGTCTACCTCTCAAGCTGTCACCTGTCAAGCTGACAGGTTGTCAAGCCTTGTCACGCCTCACTGACTGACTTGACAGGTGACAACTATGCACCACATGTCAGAGTGTCACTCACTTGTCTACCTCTCAAGCTGTCACCTGTCAAGCTGACAGGTTGTCAAGCCTTGTCACGCCTCACTGACTGACTTGACAGGTGACAACATGCACCACATGTCAGAGTGTCACTCACTTGTCTACCTCTCAAGCTGTCACCTGTCAAGCTGTCAGGTTGTCAAGCCTTGTCACGCCTCACTGACTGACTTGACAGGTGACAACTATGCACCACATGTCAGAGTGTCACTCACTTGTCTACCTCTCAAGCTGTCACCTGTCAAGTGACAGGTTGTCAAGCCTTGTCACGCCTCACTGACTGACTTGACAGGTGACAACTATGCACCACATGTCAGAGTGTCACTCACTTGTCTACCTCTCAAGCTGTCACCTGTCAAGCTGACAGGTTGTCAAGCCTTGTCACGCCTCACTGACTGACTTGACAGGTGACAACTATGCACCACATGTCAGAGTGTCACTCACTTGTCTACCTCTCAAGCTGTCACCTGTCAAGCTGACAGGTGTCAAGCCTTGTCACGCCTCACTGACTGACTTGACAGGTGAAACTATGCACCACATGTCAGAGTGTCACTCACTTGTCTACCTCTCAAGCTGTCACCTGTCAAGCTGACAGGTTGTCAAGCCTTGTCACGCCTCACTGACTGACTTGACAGGTGACAACTATGCACCACATGTCAGAGTGTCACTCACTTGTCTACCTCTCAAGCTGTCACCTGTCAAGCTGACAGGTTGTCAAGCCTTGTCACGCCTCACTGACTGACTTGACAGGTGACAACTATGCACCACATGTCAGAGTGTCACTCACTTGTCTACCTCTCAAGCTGTCACCTGTCAAGCTGACAGGTTGTCAAGCCTTGTCACGCCTCACTGACTGACTTGACAGGTGACAACAATGCACCACATGTCAGAGTGTCACTCACTTGTCTACCTCTCAAGCTGTCACCTGTCAAGCTGTCAGGTTGTCAAGCCTTGTCACGCCTCACTGACTGACTTGACAGGTGACAACTATGCACCACATGTCAGAGTGTCACTCACTTGTCTACTCTCAAGCTGTCACCTGTCAAGCTGACAGGTTGTCAAGCCTTGTCACGCCTCACTGACTGACTTGACAGGTGACAAATGCACCACATGTCAGAGTGTCACTCACTTGTCTACCTCTCAAGCTGTCACCTGTCAAGCTGACAGGTTGTCAAGCCTTGTCACGCCTCACTGACTGACTTGACAGGTGACAACTATGCACCACATGTCAGAGTGTCACTCACTTGTCTACCTGTCAAGCTGTCACCTGTCAAGCTGACAGGTTGTCAAGCCTTGTCACGCCTCACTGACTGACTTGACAGGTGACAAACAATGCACCACATGTCAGAGTGTCACTCACTTGTCTACCTGTCAAGCTGTCACCTGTCAAGCTGACAGGTTGTCAAGCCTTGTCACGCCTCACTGACTGACTTGACAGGTGACAACAATGCACCACATGTCAGAGTGTCACTCACTTGTCTACCTGTCAAGCTGTCACCTGTCAAGCTGACAGGTTGTCAAGCCTTGTCACGCCTCACTGACTGACTTGACAGGTGACAACTATGCACCACATGTCAGAGTGTCACTCACTTGTCTACCTGTCAAGCTGTCACCTGTCAAGCTGACAGGTTGTCAAGCCTTGTCACGCCTCACTGACTGACTTGACAGGTGACAACAATGCACCACATGTCAGAGTGTCACTCACTTGTCTACCTGTCAAGCTGTCACCTGTCAAGCTGACAGGTTGTCAAGCCTTGTCACGCCTCACTGACTGACTTGACAGGTGACAACAATGCACCACATGTCAGAGTGTCACTCACTTGTCTACCTGTCAAGCTGTCACCTGTCAAGCTGACAGGTTGTCAAGCCTTGTCACGCCTCACTGACTGACTTGACAGGTGACAACAATGCACCACATGTCAGAGTGTCACTCACTTGTCTACCTGTCAAGCTGTCACCTGTCAAGCTGACAGGTTGTCAAGCCTTGTCACGCCTCACTGACTGACTTGACAGGTGACAACAATGCACCACATGTCAGAGTGTCACTCACTTGTCTACCTGTCAAGCTGTCACCTGTCAAGCTGACAGGTTGTCAAGCCTTGTCACGCCTCACTGACTGACTTGACAGGTGACAACAATGCACCACATGTCAGAGTGTCACTCACTTGTCTACCTGTCAAGCTGTCACCTGTCAAGCTGACAGGTTGTCAAGCCTTGTCACGCCTCACTGACTGACTTGACAGGTGACAACAATGCACCACATGTCAGAGTGTCACTCACTTGTCTACCTGTCAAGCTGTCACCTGTCAAGCTGACAGGTTGTCAAGCCTTGTCACGCCTCACTGACTGACTTGACAGGTGACAACAATGCACCACATGTCAGAGTGTCACTCACTTGTCTACCTGTCAAGCTGTCACCTGTCAAGCTGACAGGTTGTCAAGCCTTGTCACGCCTCACTGACTGACTTGACAGGTGACAACAATGCACCACATGTCAGAGTGTCACTCACTTGTCTACCTGTCAAGCTGTCACCTGTCAAGCTGACAGGTTGTCAAGCCTTGTCACGCCTCACTGACTGACTTGACAGGTGACAACAATGCACCACATGTCAGAGTGTCACTCACTTGTCTACCTGTCAAGCTGTCACCTGTCAAGCTGACAGGTTGTCAAGCCTTGTCACGCCTCACTGACTGACTTGACAGGTGACAACAATGCACCACATGTCAGAGTGTCACTCACTTGTCTACCTGTCAAGCTGTCACCTGTCAAGCTGACAGGTTGTCAAGCCTTGTCACGCCTCACTGACTGACTTGACAGGTGACAACAATGCACCACATGTCAGAGTGTCACTCACTTGTCTACCTGTCAAGCTGTCACCTGTCAAGCTGACAGGTTGTCAAGCCTTGTCACGCCTCACTGACTGACTTGACAGGTGACAACAATGCACCACATGTCAGAGTGTCACTCACTTGTCTACCTGTCAAGCTGTCACCTGTCAAGCTGACAGGTTGTCAAGCCTTGTCACGCCTCACTGACTGACTTGACAGGTGACAACAATGCACCACATGTCAGAGTGTCACTCACTTGTCTACCTGTCAAGCTGTCACCTGTCAAGCTGACAGGTTGTCAAGCCTTGTCACGCCTCACTGACTGACTTGACAGGTGACAACAATGCACCACATGTCAGAGTGTCACTCACTTGTCTACCTGTCAAGCTGTCACCTGTCAAGCTGACAGGTTGTCAAGCCTTGTCACGCCTCACTGACTGACTTGACAGGTGACAACAATGCACCACATGTCAGAGTGTCACTCACTTGTCTACCTGTCAAGCTGTCACCTGTCAAGCTGACAGGTTGTCAAGCCTTGTCACGCCTCACTGACTGACTTGACAGGTGACAACAATGCACCACATGTCAGAGTGTCACTCACTTGTCTACCTGTCAAGCTGTCACCTGTCAAGCTGACAGGTTGTCAAGCCTTGTCACGCCTCACTGACTGACTTGACAGGTGACAACAATGCACCACATGTCAGAGTGTCACTCACTTGTCTACCTGTCAAGCTGTCACCTGTCAAGCTGACAGGTTGTCAAGCCTTGTCACGCCTCACTGACTGACTTGACAGGTGACAACAATGCACCACATGTCAGAGTGTCACTCACTTGTCTACCTGTCAAGCTGTCACCTGTCAAGCTGACAGGTTGTCAAGCCTTGTCACGCCTCACTGACTGACTTGACAGGTGACAACAATGCACCACATGTCAGAGTGTCACTCACTTGTCTACCTGTCAAGCTGTCACCTGTCAAGCTGACAGGTTGTCAAGCCTTGTCACGCCTCACTGACTGACTTGACAGGTGACAACAATGCACCACATGTCAGAGTGTCACTCACTTGTCTACCTGTCAAGCTGTCACCTGTCAAGCTGACAGGTTGTCAAGCCTTGTCACGCCTCACTGACTGACTTGACAGGTGACAACAATGCACCACATGTCAGAGTGTCACTCACTTGTCTACCTGTCAAGCTGTCACCTGTCAAGCTGACAGGTTGTCAAGCCTTGTCACGCCTCACTGACTGACTTGACAGGTGACAACAATGCACCACATGTCAGAGTGTCACTCACTTGTCTACCTGTCAAGCTGTCACCTGTCAAGCTGACAGGTTGTCAAGCCTTGTCACGCCTCACTGACTGACTTGACAGGTGACAACAATGCACCACATGTCAGAGTGTCACTCACTTGTCTACCTGTCAAGCTGTCACCTGTCAAGCTGACAGGTTGTCAAGCCTTGTCACGCCTCACTGACTGACTTGACAGGTGACAACAATGCACCACATGTCAGAGTGTCACTCACTTGTCTACCTGTCAAGCTGTCACCTGTCAAGCTGACAGGTTGTCAAGCCTTGTCACGCCTCACTGACTGACTTGACAGGTGACAACAATGCACCACATGTCAGAGTGTCACTCACTTGTCTACCTGTCAAGCTGTCACCTGTCAAGCTGACAGGTTGTCAAGCCTTGTCACGCCTCACTGACTGACTTGACAGGTGACAACAATGCACCACATGTCAGAGTGTCACTCACTTGTCTACCTGTCAAGCTGTCACCTGTCAAGCTGACAGGTTGTCAAGCCTTGTCACGCCTCACTGACTGACTTGACAGGTGACAACAATGCACCACATGTCAGAGTGTCACTCACTTGTCTACCTGTCAAGCTGTCACCTGTCAAGCTGACAGGTTGTCAAGCCTTGTCACGCCTCACTGACTGACTTGACAGGTGACAACAATGCACCACATGTCAGAGTGTCACTCACTTGTCTACCTGTCAAGCTGTCACCTGTCAAGCTGACAGGTTGTCAAGCCTTGTCACGCCTCACTGACTGACTTGACAGGTGACAACAATGCACCACATGTCAGAGTGTCACTCACTTGTCTACCTGTCAAGCTGTCACCTGTCAAGCTGACAGGTTGTCAAGCCTTGTCACGCCTCACTGACTGACTTGACAGGTGACAACAATGCACCACATGTCAGAGTGTCACTCACTTGTCTACCTGTCAAGCTGTCACCTGTCAAGCTGACAGGTTGTCAAGCCTTGTCACGCCTCACTGACTGACTTGACAGGTGACAACAATGCACCACATGTCAGAGTGTCACTCACTTGTCTACCTGTCAAGCTGTCACCTGTCAAGCTGACAGGTTGTCAAGCCTTGTCACGCCTCACTGACTGACTTGACAGGTGACAACAATGCACCACATGTCAGAGTGTCACTCACTTGTCTACCTGTCAAGCTGTCACCTGTCAAGCTGACAGGTTGTCAAGCCTTGTCACGCCTCACTGACTGACTTGACAGGTGACAACAATGCACCACATGTCAGAGTGTCACTCACTTGTCTACCTGTCAAGCTGTCACCTGTCAAGCTGACAGGT
Source organism: Taenia multiceps (assembly GCA_001923025.3). Taxonomy (NCBI): domain Eukaryota; kingdom Metazoa; phylum Platyhelminthes; class Cestoda; order Cyclophyllidea; family Taeniidae; genus Taenia; species Taenia multiceps. The sequence continues at coordinate 22,331 of MRSW03000222.1, read as the reverse complement.
TGTCAAGCCTTGTCACGCCTCACTGACTGACTTGACAGGTGACAACAATGCACCACATGTCAGAGTGTCACTCACTTGTCTACCTGTCAAGCTGTCACCTGTCAAGCTGACAGGTTGTCAAGCCTTGTCACGCCTCACTGACTGACTTGACAGGTGACAACAATGCACCACATGTCAGAGTGTCACTCACTTGTCTACCTGTCAAGCTGTCACCTGTCAAGCTGACAGGTTGTCAAGCCTTGTCACGCCTCACTGACTGACTTGACAGGTGACAACAATGCACCACATGTCAGAGTGTCACTCACTTGTCTACCTGTCAAGCTGTCACCTGTCAAGCTGACAGGTTGTCAAGCCTTGTCACGCCTCACTGACTGACTTGACAGGTGACAACAATGCACCACATGTCAGAGTGTCACTCACTTGTCTACCTGTCAAGCTGTCACCTGTCAAGCTGACAGGTTGTCAAGCCTTGTCACGCCTCACTGACTGACTTGACAGGTGACAACAATGCACCACATGTCAGAGTGTCACTCACTTGTCTACCTGTCAAGCTGTCACCTGTCAAGCTGACAGGTTGTCAAGCCTTGTCACGCCTCACTGACTGACTTGACAGGTGACAACAATGCACCACATGTCAGAGTGTCACTCACTTGTCTACCTGTCAAGCTGTCACCTGTCAAGCTGACAGGTTGTCAAGCCTTGTCACGCCTCACTGACTGACTTGACAGGTGACAACAATGCACCACATGTCAGAGTGTCACTCACTTGTCTACCTGTCAAGCTGTCACCTGTCAAGCTGACAGGTTGTCAAGCCTTGTCACGCCTCACTGACTGACTTGACAGGTGACAACAATGCACCACATGTCAGAGTGTCACTCACTTGTCTACCTGTCAAGCTGTCACCTGTCAAGCTGACAGGTTGTCAAGCCTTGTCACGCCTCACTGACTGACTTGACAGGTGACAACAATGCACCACATGTCAGAGTGTCACTCACTTGTCTACCTGTCAAGCTGTCACCTGTCAAGCTGACAGGTTGTCAAGCCTTGTCACGCCTCACTGACTGACTTGACAGGTGACAACAATGCACCACATGTCAGAGTGTCACTCACTTGTCTACCTGTCAAGCTGTCACCTGTCAAGCTGACAGGTTGTCAAGCCTTGTCACGCCTCACTGACTGACTTGACAGGTGACAACAATGCACCACATGTCAGAGTGTCACTCACTTGTCTACCTGTCAAGCTGTCACCTGTCAAGCTGACAGGTTGTCAAGCCTTGTCACGCCTCACTGACTGACTTGACAGGTGACAACTATGCACCACATGTCAGAGTGTCACTCACTTGTCTACCTGTCAAGCTGTCACCTGTCAAGCTGACAGGTTGTCAAGCCTTGTCACGCCTCACTGACTGACTTGACAGGTGACAACAATGCACCACATGTCAGAGTGTCACTCACTTGTCTACCTGTCAAGCTGTCACCTGTCAAGCTGACAGGTTGTCAAGCCTTGTCACGCCTCACTGACTGACTTGACAGGTGACAACAATGCACCACATGTCAGAGTGTCACTCACTTGTCTACCTGTCAAGCTGTCACCTGTCAAGCTGACAGGTTGTCAAGCCTTGTCACGCCTCACTGACTGACTTGACAGGTGACAACAATGCACCACATGTCAGAGTGTCACTCACTTGTCTACCTGTCAAGCTGTCACCTGTCAAGCTGACAGGTTGTCAAGCCTTGTCACGCCTCACTGACTGACTTGACAGGTGACAACAATGCACCACATGTCAGAGTGTCACTCACTTGTCTACCTGTCAAGCTGTCACCTGTCAAGCTGACAGGTTGTCAAGCCTTGTCACGCCTCACTGACTGACTTGACAGGTGACAACAATGCACCACATGTCAGAGTGTCACTCACTTGTCTACCTGTCAAGCTGTCACCTGTCAAGCTGACAGGTTGTCAAGCCTTGTCACGCCTCACTGACTGACTTGACAGGTGACAACAATGCACCACATGTCAGAGTGTCACTCACTTGTCTACCTGTCAAGCTGTCACCTGTCAAGCTGACAGGTTGTCAAGCCTTGTCACGCCTCACTGACTGACTTGACAGGTGACAACAATGCACCACATGTCAGAGTGTCACTCACTTGTCTACCTGTCAAGCTGTCACCTGTCAAGCTGACAGGTTGTCAAGCCTTGTCACGCCTCACTGACTGACTTGACAGGTGACAACAATGCACCACATGTCAGAGTGTCACTCACTTGTCTACCTGTCAAGCTGTCACCTGTCAAGCTGACAGGTTGTCAAGCCTTGTCACGCCTCACTGACTGACTTGACAGGTGACAACAATGCACCACATGTCAGAGTGTCACTCACTTGTCTACCTGTCAAGCTGTCACCTGTCAAGCTGACAGGTTGTCAAGCCTTGTCACGCCTCACTGACTGACTTGACAGGTGACAACAATGCACCACATGTCAGAGTGTCACTCACTTGTCTACCTCTCAAGCTGTCACCTGTCAAGCTGACAGGTTGTCAAGCCTTGTCACGCCTCACTGACTGACTTGACAGGTGACAACAATGCACCACATGTCAGAGTGTCACTCACTTGTCTACCTCTCAAGCTGTCACCTGTCAAGCTGACAGGTTGTCAAGCCTTGTCACGCCTCACTGACTGACTTGACAGGTGACAACAATGCACCACATGTCAGAGTGTCACTCACTTGTCTACCTCTCAAGCTGTCACCTGTCAAGCTGACAGGTTGTCAAGCCTTGTCACGCCTCACTGACTGACTTGACAGGTGACAACAATGCACCACATGTCAGAGTGTCACTCACTTGTCTCTCAAGCTGTCACCTGTCAAGCTGACAGGTTGTCAAGCCTTGTCACGCCTCACTGACTGACTTGACAGGTGACAAATGCACCACATGTCAGAGTGTCACTCACTTGTCTACCTCTCAAGCTGTCACCTGTCAAGCTGACAGGTTGTCAAGCCTTGTCACGCCTCACTGACTGACTTGACAGGTGACAACAATGCACCACATGTCAGAGTGTCACTCACTTGTCTACCTGTCAAGCTGTCACCTGTCAAGCTGACAGGTTGTCAAGCCTTGTCACGCCTCACTGACTGACTTGACAGGTGACAACTATGCACCACATGTCAGAGTGTCACTCACTTGTCTACCTGTCAAGCTGTCACCTGTCAAGCTGACAGGTTGTCAAGCCTTGTCACGCCTCACTGACTGACTTGACAGGTGACAACTATGCACCACATGTCAGAGTGTCACTCACTTGTCTACCTCTCAAGCTGTCACCTGTCAAGCTGACAGGTTGTCAAGCCTTGTCACGCCTCACTGACTGACTTGACAGGTGACAACTATGCACCACATGTCAGAGTGTCACTCACTTGTCTACCTCTCAAGCTGTCACCTGTCAAGCTGACAGGTTGTCAAGCCTTGTCACGCCTCACTGACTGACTTGACAGGTGACAACAATGCACCACATGTCAGAGTGTCACTCACTTGTCTACCTGTCAAGCTGTCACCTGTCAAGCTGACAGGTTGTCAAGCCTTGTCACGCCTCACTGACTGACTTGACAGGTGACAACAATGCACCACATGTCAGAGTGTCACTCACTTGTCTACCTCTCAAGCTGTCACCTGTCAAGCTGACAGGTTGTCAAGCCTTGTCACGCCTCACTGACTGACTTGACAGGTGACAACAATGCACCACATGTCAGAGTGTCACTCACTTGTCTACCTCTCAAGCTGTCACCTGTCAAGCTGACAGGTTGTCAAGCCTTGTCACGCCTCACTGACTGACTTGACAGGTGACAACAATGCACCACATGTCAGAGTGTCACTCACTTGTCTACCTGTCAAGCTGTCACCTGTCAAGCTGACAGGTTGTCAAGCCTTGTCACGCCTCACTGACTGACTTGACAGGTGACAACAATGCACCACATGTCAGAGTGTCACTCACTTGTCTACCTCTCAAGCTGTCACCTGTCAAGCTGACAGGTTGTCAAGCCTTGTCACGCCTCACTGACTGACTTGACAGGTGACAACAATGCACCACATGTCAGAGTGTCACTCACTTGTCTACCTCTCAAGCTGTCACCTGTCAAGCTGACAGGTTGTCAAGCCTTGTCACGCCTCACTGACTGACTTGACAGGTGACAACAATGCACCACATGTCAGAGTGTCACTCACTTGTCTACCTCTCAAGCTGTCACCTGTCAAGCTGACAGGTTGTCAAGCCTTGTCACGCCTCACTGACTGACTTGACAGGTGACAACAATGCACCACATGTCAGAGTGTCACTCACTTGTCTACCTCTCAAGCTGTCACCTGTCAAGCTGACAGGTTGTCAAGCCTTGTCACGCCTCACTGACTGACTTGACAGGTGACAACAATGCACCACATGTCAGAGTGTCACTCACTTGTCTACCTCTCAAGCTGTCACCTGTCAAGCTGACAGGTTGTCAAGCCTTGTCACGCCTCACTGACTGACTTGACAGGTGACAACTATGCACCACATGTCAGAGTGTCACTCACTTGTCTACCTCTCAAGCTGTCACCTGTCAAGCTGACAGGTTGTCAAGCCTTGTCACGCCTCACTGACTGACTTGACAGGTGACAACAATGCACCACATGTCAGAGTGTCACTCACTTGTCTACCTCTCAAGCTGTCACCTGTCAAGCTGACAGGTTGTCAAGCCTTGTCACGCCTCACTGACTGACTTGACAGGTGACAACAATGCACCACATGTCAGAGTGTCACTCACTTGTCTACCTCTCAAGCTGTCACCTGTCAAGCTGACAGGTTGTCAAGCCTTGTCACGCCTCACTGACTGACTTGACAGGTGACAACAATGCACCACATGTCAGAGTGTCACTCACTTGTCTACCTCTCAAGCTGTCACCTGTCAAGCTGACAGGTTGTCAAGCCTTGTCACGCCTCACTGACTGACTTGACAGGTGACAACAATGCACCACATGTCAGAGTGTCACTCACTTGTCTACCTCTCAAGCTGTCACCTGTCAAGCTGACAGGTTGTCAAGCCTTGTCACGCCTCACTGACTGACTTGACAGGTGACAACAATGCACCACATGTCAGAGTGTCACTCACTTGTCTACCTCTCAAGCTGTCACCTGTCAAGCTGACAGGTTGTCAAGCCTTGTCACGCCTCACTGACTGACTTGACAGGTGACAACTATGCACCACATGTCAGAGTGTCACTCACTTGTCTACCTCTCAAGCTGTCACCTGTCAAGCTGACAGGTTGTCAAGCCTTGTCACGCCTCACTGACTGACTTGACAGGTGACAACAATGCACCACATGTCAGAGTGTCACTCACTTGTCTACCTCTCAAGCTGTCACCTGTCAAGCTGACAGGTTGTCAAGCCTTGTCACGCCTCACTGACTGACTTGACAGGTGACAACAATGCACCACATGTCAGAGTGTCACTCACTTGTCTACCTCTCAAGCTGTCACCTGTCAAGCTGACAGGTTGTCAAGCCTTGTCACGCCTCACTGACTGACTTGACAGGTGACAACAATGCACCACATGTCAGAGTGTCACTCACTTGTCTACCTCTCAAGCTGTCACCTGTCAAGCTGACAGGTTGTCAAGCCTTGTCACGCCTCACTGACTGACTTGACAGGTGACAACAATGCACCACATGTCAGAGTGTCACTCACTTGTCTACCTCTCAAGCTGTCACCTGTCAAGCTGACAGGTTGTCAAGCCTTGTCACGCCTCACTGACTGACTTGACAGGTGACAACTATGCACCACATGTCAGAGTGTCACTCACTTGTCTACCTCTCAAGCTGTCACCTGTCAAGCTGACAGGTTGTCAAGCCTTGTCACGCCTCACTGACTGACTTGACAGGTGACAACAATGCACCACATGTCAGAGTGTCACTCACTTGTCTACCTCTCAAGCTGTCACCTGTCAAGCTGACAGGTTGTCAAGCCTTGTCACGCCTCACTGACTGACTTGACAGGTGACAACAATGCACCACATGTCAGAGTGTCACTCACTTGTCTACCTCTCAAGCTGTCACCTGTCAAGCTGACAGGTTGTCAAGCCTTGTCACGCCTCACTGACTGACTTGACAGGTGACAACAATGCACCACATGTCAGAGTGTCACTCACTTGTCTACCTCTCAAGCTGTCACCTGTCAAGCTGACAGGTTGTCAAGCCTTGTCACGCCTCACTGACTGACTTGACAGGTGACAACTATGCACCACATGTCAGAGTGTCACTCACTTGTCTACCTCTCAAGCTGTCACCTGTCAAGCTGACAGGTTGTCAAGCCTTGTCACGCCTCACTGACTGACTTGACAGGTGACAACAATGCACCACATGTCAGAGTGTCACTCACTTGTCTACCTCTCAAGCTGTCACCTGTCAAGCTGACAGGTTGTCAAGCCTTGTCACGCCTCACTGACTGACTTGACAGGTGACAACTATGCACCACATGTCAGAGTGTCACTCACTTGTCTACCTCTCAAGCTGTCACCTGTCAAGCTGACAGGTTGTCAAGCCTTGTCACGCCTCACTGACTGACTTGACAGGTGACAATGCACCACATGTCAGAGTGTCACTCACTTGTCTACCTCTCAAGCTGTCACCTGTCAAGCTGACAGGTTGTCAAGCCTTGTCACGCCTCACTGACTGACTTGACAGGTGACAACAATGCACCACATGTCAGAGTGTCACTCACTTGTCTACCTCTCAAGCTGTCACCTGTCAAGCTGACAGGTTGTCAAGCCTTGTCACGCCTCACTGACTGACTTGACAGGTGACAACAATGCACCACATGTCAGAGTGTCACTCACTTGTCTACCTCTCAAGCTGTCACCTGTCAAGCTGACAGGTTGTCAAGCCTTGTCACGCCTCACTGACTGACTTGACAGGTGACAACTATGCACCACATGTCAGAGTGTCACTCACTTGTCTACCTCTCAAGCTGTCACCTGTCAAGCTGACAGGTTGTCAAGCCTTGTCACGCCTCACTGACTGACTTGACAGGTGACAACAATGCACCACATGTCAGAGTGTCACTCACTTGTCTACCTCTCAAGCTGTCACCTGTCAAGCTGACAGGTTGTCAAGCCTTGTCACGCCTCACTGACTGACTTGACAGGTGACAACAATGCACCACATGTCAGAGTGTCACTCACTTGTCTACCTCTCAAGCTGTCACCTGTCAAGCTGACAGGTTGTCAAGCCTTGTCACGCCTCACTGACTGACTTGACAGGTGACAACAATGCACCACATGTCAGAGTGTCACTCACTTGTCTACCTCTCAAGCTGTCACCTGTCAAGCTGACAGGTTGTCAAGCCTTGTCACGCCTCACTGACTGACTTGACAGGTGACAACAATGCACCACATGTCAGAGTGTCACTCACTTGTCTACCTCTCAAGCTGTCACCTGTCAAGCTGACAGGTTGTCAAGCCTTGTCACGCCTCACTGACTGACTTGACAGGTGACAACAATGCACCACATGTCAGAGTGTCACTCACTTGTCTACCTCTCAAGCTGTCACCTGTCAAGCTGACAGGTTGTCAAGCCTTGTCACGCCTCACTGACTGACTTGACAGGTGACAACAATGCACCACATGTCAGAGTGTCACTCACTTGTCTACCTCTCAAGCTGTCACCTGTCAAGCTGACAGGTTGTCAAGCCTTGTCACGCCTCACTGACTGACTTGACAGGTGACAACAATGCACCACATGTCAGAGTGTCACTCACTTGTCTACCTCTCAAGCTGTCACCTGTCAAGCTGACAGGTTGTCAAGCCTTGTCACGCCTCACTGACTGACTTGACAGGTGACAACAATGCACCACATGTCAGAGTGTCACTCACTTGTCTACCTCTCAAGCTGTCACCTGTCAAGCTGACAGGTTGTCAAGCCTTGTCACGCCTCACTGACTGACTTGACAGGTGACAACAATGCACCACATGTCAGAGTGTCACTCACTTGTCTACCTCTCAAGCTGTCACCTGTCAAGCTGACAGGTTGTCAAGCCTTGTCACGCCTCACTGACTGACTTGACAGGTGACAACAATGCACCACATGTCAGAGTGTCACTCACTTGTCTACCTCTCAAGCTGTCACCTGTCAAGCTGACAGGTTGTCAAGCCTTGTCACGCCTCACTGACTGACTTGACAGGTGACAACAATGCACCACATGTCAGAGTGTCACTCACTTGTCTACCTCTCAAGCTGTCACCTGTCAAGCTGACAGGTTGTCAAGCCTTGTCACGCCTCACTGACTGACTTGACAGGTGACAACAATGCACCACATGTCAGAGTGTCACTCACTTGTCTACCTCTCAAGCTGTCACCTGTCAAGCTGACAGGTTGTCAAGCCTTGTCACGCCTCACTGACTGACTTGACAGGTGACAACAATGCACCACATGTCAGAGTGTCACTCACTTGTCTACCTCTCAAGCTGTCACCTGTCAAGCTGACAGGTTGTCAAGCCTTGTCACGCCTCACTGACTGACTTGACAGGTGACAACAATGCACCACATGTCAGAGTGTCACTCACTTGTCTACCTCTCAAGCTGTCACCTGTCAAGCTGACAGGTTGTCAAGCCTTGTCACGCCTCACTGACTGACTTGACAGGTGACAACAATGCACCACATGTCAGAGTGTCACTCACTTGTCTACCTCTCAAGCTGTCACCTGTCAAGCTGACAGGTTGTCAAGCCTTGTCACGCCTCACTGACTGACTTGACAGGTGACAACAATGCACCACATGTCAGAGTGTCACTCACTTGTCTACCTCTCAAGCTGTCACCTGTCAAGCTGACAGGTTGTCAAGCCTTGTCACGCCTCACTGACTGACTTGACAGGTGACAACAATGCACCACATGTCAGAGTGTCACTCACTTGTCTACCTCTCAAGCTGTCACCTGTCAAGCTGACAGGTTGTCAAGCCTTGTCACGCCTCACTGACTGACTTGACAGGTGACAACAATGCACCACATGTCAGAGTGTCACTCACTTGTCTACCTCTCAAGCTGTCACCTGTCAAGCTGACAGGTTGTCAAGCCTTGTCACGCCTCACTGACTGACTTGACAGGTGACAACAATGCACCACATGTCAGAGTGTCACTCACTTGTCTACCTCTCAAGCTGTCACCTGTCAAGCTGACAGGTTGTCAAGCCTTGTCACGCCTCACTGACTGACTTGACAGGTGACAATGCACCACATGTCAGAGTGTCACTCACTTGTCTACCTCTCAAGCTGTCACCTGTCAAGCTGACAGGTTGTCAAGCCTTGTCACGCCTCACTGACTGACTTGACAGGTGACAACAATGCACCACATGTCAGAGTGTCACTCACTTGTCTACCTCTCAAGCTGTCACCTGTCAAGCTGACAGGTTGTCAAGCCTTGTCACGCCTCACTGACTGACTTGACAGGTGACAACTATGCACCACATGTCAGAGTGTCACTCACTTGTCTACCTCTCAAGCTGTCACCTGTCAAGCTGACAGGTTGTCAAGCCTTGTCACGCCTCACTGACTGACTTGACAGGTGACAACAATGCACCACATGTCAGAGTGTCACTCACTTGTCTACCTCTCAAGCTGTCACCTGTCAAGCTGACAGGTTGTCAAGCCTTGTCACGCCTCACTGACTGACTTGACAGGTGACAACAATGCACCACATGTCAGAGTGTCACTCACTTGTCTACCTCTCAAGCTGTCACCTGTCAAGCTGACAGGTTGTCAAGCCTTGTCACGCCTCACTGACTGACTTGACAGGTGACAACTATGCACCACATGTCAGAGTGTCACTCACTTGTCTACCTCTCAAGCTGTCACCTGTCAAGCTGACAGGTTGTCAAGCCTTGTCACGCCTCACTGACTGACTTGACAGGTGACAACAATGCACCACATGTCAGAGTGTCACTCACTTGTCTACCTCTCAAGCTGTCACCTGTCAAGCTGACAGGTTGTCAAGCCTTGTCACGCCTCACTGACTGACTTGACAGGTGACAACTATGCACCACATGTCAGAGTGTCACTCACTTGTCTACCTCTCAAGCTGTCACCTGTCAAGCTGACAGGTTGTCAAGCCTTGTCACGCCTCACTGACTGACTTGACAGGTGACAACTATGCACCACATGTCAGAGTGTCACTCACTTGTCTACCTCTCAAGCTGTCACCTGTCAAGCTGACAGGTTGTCAAGCCTTGTCACGCCTCACTGACTGACTTGACAGGTGACAACTATGCACCACATGTCAGAGTGTCACTCACTTGTCTACCTCTCAAGCTGTCACCTGTCAAGCTGACAGGTTGTCAAGCCTTGTCACGCCTCACTGACTGACTTGACAGGTGACAACAATGCACCACATGTCAGAGTGTCACTCACTTGTCTACCTCTCAAGCTGTCACCTGTCAAGCTGACAGGTTGTCAAGCCTTGTCACGCCTCACTGACTGACTTGACAGGTGACAAATGCACCACATGTCAGAGTGTCACTCACTTGTCTACCTCTCAAGCTGTCACCTGTCAAGCTGACAGGTTGTCAAGCCTTGTCACGCCTCACTGACTGACTTGACAGGTGACAACAATGCACCACATGTCAGAGTGTCACTCACTTGTCTACCTCTCAAGCTGTCACCTGTCAAGCTGACAGGTTGTCAAGCCTTGTCACGCCTCACTGACTGACTTGACAGGTGACAACTATGCACCACATGTCAGAGTGTCACTCACTTGTCTACCTCTCAAGCTGTCACCTGTCAAGCTGACAGGTTGTCAAGCCTTGTCACGCCTCACTGACTGACTTGACAGGTGACAACAATGCACCACATGTCAGAGTGTCACTCACTTGTCTACCTCTCAAGCTGTCACCTGTCAAGCTGACAGGTTGTCAAGCCTTGTCACGCCTCACTGACTGACTTGACAGGTGACAACTATGCACCACATGTCAGAGTGTCACTCACTTGTCTACCTCTCAAGCTGTCACCTGTCAAGCTGACAGGTTGTCAAGCCTTGTCACGCCTCACTGACTGACTTGACAGGTGACAACAATGCACCACATGTCAGAGTGTCACTCACTTGTCTACCTCTCAAGCTGTCACCTGTCAAGCTGACAGGTTGTCAAGCCTTGTCACGCCTCACTGACTGACTTGACAGGTGACAACTATGCACCACATGTCAGAGTGTCACTCACTTGTCTACCTCTCAAGCTGTCACCTGTCAAGCTGACAGGTTGTCAAGCCTTGTCACGCCTCACTGACTGACTTGACAGGTGACAACTATGCACCACATGTCAGAGTGTCACTCACTTGTCTACCTCTCAAGCTGTCACCTGTCAAGCTGACAGGTTGTCAAGCCTTGTCACGCCTCACTGACTGACTTGACAGGTGACAACTATGCACCACATGTCAGAGTGTCACTCACTTGTCTACCTCTCAAGCTGTCACCTGTCAAGCTGACAGGTTGTCAAGCCTTGTCACGCCTCACTGACTGACTTGACAGGTGACAACAATGCACCACATGTCAGAGTGTCACTCACTTGTCTACCTCTCAAGCTGTCACCTGTCAAGCTGACAGGTTGTCAAGCCTTGTCACGCCTCACTGACTGACTTGACAGGTGACAACAATGCACCACATGTCAGAGTGTCACTCACTTGTCTACCTCTCAAGCTGTCACCTGTCAAGCTGACAGGTTGTCAAGCCTTGTCACGCCTCACTGACTGACTTGACAGGTGACAACTATGCACCACATGTCAGAGTGTCACTCACTTGTCTACCTCTCAAGCTGTCACCTGTCAAGCTGACAGGTTGTCAAGCCTTGTCACGCCTCACTGACTGACTTGACAGGTGACAACAATGCACCACATGTCAGAGTGTCACTCACTTGTCTACCTCTCAAGCTGTCACCTGTCAAGCTGACAGGTTGTCAAGCCTTGTCACGCCTCACTGACTGACTTGACAGGTGACAACAATGCACCACATGTCAGAGTGTCACTCACTTGTCTACCTCTCAAGCTGTCACCTGTCAAGCTGACAGGTTGTCAAGCCTTGTCACGCCTCACTGACTGACTTGACAGGTGACAACTATGCACCACATGTCAGAGTGTCACTCACTTGTCTACCTCTCAAGCTGTCACCTGTCAAGCTGACAGGTTGTCAAGCCTTGTCACGCCTCACTGACTGACTTGACAGGTGACAACAATGCACCACATGTCAGAGTGTCACTCACTTGTCTACCTCTCAAGCTGTCACCTGTCAAGCTGACAGGTTGTCAAGCCTTGTCACGCCTCACTGACTGACTTGACAGGTGACAACTATGCACCACATGTCAGAGTGTCACTCACTTGTCTACCTCTCAAGCTGTCACCTGTCAAGCTGACAGGTTGTCAAGCCTTGTCACGCCTCACTGACTGACTTGACAGGTGACAACAATGCACCACATGTCAGAGTGTCACTCACTTGTCTACCTCTCAAGCTGTCACCTGTCAAGCTGACAGGTTGTCAAGCCTTGTCACGCCTCACTGACTGACTTGACAGGTGACAACAATGCACCACATGTCAGAGTGTCACTCACTTGTCTACCTCTCAAGCTGTCACCTGTCAAGCTGACAGGTTGTCAAGCCTTGTCACGCCTCACTGACTGACTTGACAGGTGACAACAATGCACCACATGTCAGAGTGTCACTCACTTGTCTACCTCTCAAGCTGTCACCTGTCAAGCTGACAGGTTGTCAAGCCTTGTCACGCCTCACTGACTGACTTGACAGGTGACAACTATGCACCACATGTCAGAGTGTCACTCACTTGTCTACCTCTCAAGCTGTCACCTGTCAAGCTGACAGGTTGTCAAGCCTTGTCACGCCTCACTGACTGACTTGACAGGTGACAACTATGCACCACATGTCAGAGTGTCACTCACTTGTCTACCTCTCAAGCTGTCACCTGTCAAGCTGACAGGTTGTCAAGCCTTGTCACGCCTCACTGACTGACTTGACAGGTGACAACAATGCACCACATGTCAGAGTGTCACTCACTTGTCTACCTCTCAAGCTGTCACCTGTCAAGCTGACAGGTTGTCAAGCCTTGTCACGCCTCACTGACTGACTTGACAGGTGACAACAATGCACCACATGTCAGAGTGTCACTCACTTGTCTACCTCTCAAGCTGTCACCTGTCAAGCTGACAGGTTGTCAAGCCTTGTCACGCCTCACTGACTGACTTGACAGGTGACAACAATGCACCACATGTCAGAGTGTCACTCACTTGTCTACCTCTCAAGCTGTCACCTGTCAAGCTGACAGGTTGTCAAGCCTTGTCACGCCTCACTGACTGACTTGACAGGTGACAACAATGCACCACATGTCAGAGTGTCACTCACTTGTCTACCTCTCAAGCTGTCACCTGTCAAGCTGACAGGTTGTCAAGCCTTGTCACGCCTCACTGACTGACTTGACAGGTGACAACTATGCACCACATGTCAGAGTGTCACTCACTTGTCTACCTCTCAAGCTGTCACCTGTCAAGCTGACAGGTTGTCAAGCCTTGTCACGCCTCACTGACTGACTTGACAGGTGACAACAATGCACCACATGTCAGAGTGTCACTCACTTGTCTACCTCTCAAGCTGTCACCTGTCAAGCTGACAGGTTGTCAAGCCTTGTCACGCCTCACTGACTGACTTGACAGGTGACAACAATGCACCACATGTCAGAGTGTCACTCACTTGTCTACCTCTCAAGCTGTCACCTGTCAAGCTGACAGGTTGTCAAGCCTTGTCACGCCTCACTGACTGACTTGACAGGTGACAACAATGCACCACATGTCAGAGTGTCACTCACTTGTCTACCTCTCAAGCTGTCACCTGTCAAGCTGACAGGTTGTCAAGCCTTGTCACGCCTCACTGACTGACTTGACAGGTGACAACTATGCACCACATGTCAGAGTGTCACTCACTTGTCTACCTCTCAAGCTGTCACCTGTCAAGCTGACAGGTTGTCAAGCCTTGTCACGCCTCACTGACTGACTTGACAGGTGACAACAATGCACCACATGTCAGAGTGTCACTCACTTGTCTACCTCTCAAGCTGTCACCTGTCAAGCTGACAGGTTGTCAAGCCTTGTCACGCCTCACTGACTGACTTGACAGGTGACAACAATGCACCACATGTCAGAGTGTCACTCACTTGTCTACCTCTCAAGCTGTCACCTGTCAAGCTGACAGGTTGTCAAGCCTTGTCACGCCTCACTGACTGACTTGACAGGTGACAACAATGCACCACATGTCAGAGTGTCACTCACTTGTCTACCTCTCAAGCTGTCACCTGTCAAGCTGACAGGTTGTCAAGCCTTGTCACGCCTCACTGACTGACTTGACAGGTGACAACTATGCACCACATGTCAGAGTGTCACTCACTTGTCTACCTCTCAAGCTGTCACCTGTCAAGCTGACAGGTTGTCAAGCCTTGTCACGCCTCACTGACTGACTTGACAGGTGACAACTATGCACCACATGTCAGAGTGTCACTCACTTGTCTACCTCTCAAGCTGTCACCTGTCAAGCTGACAGGTTGTCAAGCCTTGTCACGCCTCACTGACTGACTTGACAGGTGACAACAATGCACCACATGTCAGAGTGTCACTCACTTGTCTACCTCTCAAGCTGTCACCTGTCAAGCTGACAGGTTGTCAAGCCTTGTCACGCCTCACTGACTGACTTGACAGGTGACAACTATGCACCACATGTCAGAGTGTCACTCACTTGTCTACCTCTCAAGCTGTCACCTGTCAAGCTGACAGGTTGTCAAGCCTTGTCACGCCTCACTGACTGACTTGACAGGTGACAACAATGCACCACATGTCAGAGTGTCACTCACTTGTCTACCTCTCAAGCTGTCACCTGTCAAGCTGACAGGTTGTCAAGCCTTGTCACGCCTCACTGACTGACTTGACAGGTGACAACAATGCACCACATGTCAGAGTGTCACTCACTTGTCTACCTCTCAAGCTGTCACCTGTCAAGCTGACAGGTTGTCAAGCCTTGTCACGCCTCACTGACTGACTTGACAGGTGACAACAATGCACCACATGTCAGAGTGTCACTCACTTGTCTACCTCTCAAGCTGTCACCTGTCAAGCTGACAGGTTGTCAAGCCTTGTCACGCCTCACTGACTGACTTGACAGGTGACAACAATGCACCACATGTCAGAGTGTCACTCACTTGTCTACCTCTCAAGCTGTCACCTGTCAAGCTGACAGGTTGTCAAGCCTTGTCACGCCTCACTGACTGACTTGACAGGTGACAACAATGCACCACATGTCAGAGTGTCACTCACTTGTCTACCTCTCAAGCTGTCACCTGTCAAGCTGACAGGTTGTCAAGCCTTGTCACGCCTCACTGACTGACTTGACAGGTGACAACAATGCACCACATGTCAGAGTGTCACTCACTTGTCTACCTCTCAAGCTGTCACCTGTCAAGCTGACAGGTTGTCAAGCCTTGTCACGCCTCACTGACTGACTTGACAGGTGACAACAATGCACCACATGTCAGAGTGTCACTCACTTGTCTACCTCTCAAGCTGTCACCTGTCAAGCTGACAGGTTGTCAAGCCTTGTCACGCCTCACTGACTGACTTGACAGGTGACAACAATGCACCACATGTCAGAGTGTCACTCACTTGTCTACCTCTCAAGCTGTCACCTGTCAAGCTGACAGGTTGTCAAGCCTTGTCACGCCTCACTGACTGACTTGACAGGTGACAACAATGCACCACATGTCAGAGTGTCACTCACTTGTCTACCTCTCAAGCTGTCACCTGTCAAGCTGACAGGTTGTCAAGCCTTGTCACGCCTCACTGACTGACTTGACAGGTGACAACTATGCACCACATGTCAGAGTGTCACTCACTTGTCTACCTCTCAAGCTGTCACCTGTC
The DNA here is from genome assembly GCA_001923025.3 of Taenia multiceps. Lineage (NCBI taxonomy): Eukaryota > Metazoa > Platyhelminthes > Cestoda > Cyclophyllidea > Taeniidae > Taenia > Taenia multiceps. The sequence goes on along the minus strand of MRSW03000222.1, from coordinate 6,372 downwards.
AAGCTGACAGGTTGTCAAGCCTTGTCACGCCTCACTGACTGACTTGACAGGTGACAACAATGCACCACATGTCAGAGTGTCACTCACTTGTCTACCTCTCAAGCTGTCACCTGTCAAGCTGACAGGTTGTCAAGCCTTGTCACGCCTCACTGACTGACTTGACAGGTGACAACAATGCACCACATGTCAGAGTGTCACTCACTTGTCTACCTCTCAAGCTGTCACCTGTCAAGCTGACAGGTTGTCAAGCCTTGTCACGCCTCACTGACTGACTTGACAGGTGACAACAATGCACCACATGTCAGAGTGTCACTCACTTGTCTACCTCTCAAGCTGTCACCTGTCAAGCTGACAGGTTGTCAAGCCTTGTCACGCCTCACTGACTGACTTGACAGGTGACAACAATGCACCACATGTCAGAGTGTCACTCACTTGTCTACCTCTCAAGCTGTCACCTGTCAAGCTGACAGGTTGTCAAGCCTTGTCACGCCTCACTGACTGACTTGACAGGTGACAACAATGCACCACATGTCAGAGTGTCACTCACTTGTCTACCTCTCAAGCTGTCACCTGTCAAGCTGACAGGTTGTCAAGCCTTGTCACGCCTCACTGACTGACTTGACAGGTGACAACAATGCACCACATGTCAGAGTGTCACTCACTTGTCTACCTCTCAAGCTGTCACCTGTCAAGCTGACAGGTTGTCAAGCCTTGTCACGCCTCACTGACTGACTTGACAGGTGACAACTATGCACCACATGTCAGAGTGTCACTCACTTGTCTACCTCTCAAGCTGTCACCTGTCAAGCTGACAGGTTGTCAAGCCTTGTCACGCCTCACTGACTGACTTGACAGGTGACAACAATGCACCACATGTCAGAGTGTCACTCACTTGTCTACCTCTCAAGCTGTCACCTGTCAAGCTGACAGGTTGTCAAGCCTTGTCACGCCTCACTGACTGACTTGACAGGTGACAACTATGCACCACATGTCAGAGTGTCACTCACTTGTCTACCTCTCAAGCTGTCACCTGTCAAGCTGACAGGTTGTCAAGCCTTGTCACGCCTCACTGACTGACTTGACAGGTGACAACAATGCACCACATGTCAGAGTGTCACTCACTTGTCTACCTCTCAAGCTGTCACCTGTCAAGCTGACAGGTTGTCAAGCCTTGTCACGCCTCACTGACTGACTTGACAGGTGACAACAATGCACCACATGTCAGAGTGTCACTCACTTGTCTACCTCTCAAGCTGTCACCTGTCAAGCTGACAGGTTGTCAAGCCTTGTCACGCCTCACTGACTGACTTGACAGGTGACAACAATGCACCACATGTCAGAGTGTCACTCACTTGTCTACCTCTCAAGCTGTCACCTGTCAAGCTGACAGGTTGTCAAGCCTTGTCACGCCTCACTGACTGACTTGACAGGTGACAACAATGCACCACATGTCAGAGTGTCACTCACTTGTCTACCTCTCAAGCTGTCACCTGTCAAGCTGACAGGTTGTCAAGCCTTGTCACGCCTCACTGACTGACTTGACAGGTGACAACAATGCACCACATGTCAGAGTGTCACTCACTTGTCTACCTCTCAAGCTGTCACCTGTCAAGCTGACAGGTTGTCAAGCCTTGTCACGCCTCACTGACTGACTTGACAGGTGACAACAATGCACCACATGTCAGAGTGTCACTCACTTGTCTACCTCTCAAGCTGTCACCTGTCAAGCTGACAGGTTGTCAAGCCTTGTCACGCCTCACTGACTGACTTGACAGGTGACAACAATGCACCACATGTCAGAGTGTCACTCACTTGTCTACCTCTCAAGCTGTCACCTGTCAAGCTGACAGGTTGTCAAGCCTTGTCACGCCTCACTGACTGACTTGACAGGTGACAACAATGCACCACATGTCAGAGTGTCACTCACTTGTCTACCTCTCAAGCTGTCACCTGTCAAGCTGACAGGTTGTCAAGCCTTGTCACGCCTCACTGACTGACTTGACAGGTGACAACTATGCACCACATGTCAGAGTGTCACTCACTTGTCTACCTCTCAAGCTGTCACCTGTCAAGCTGACAGGTTGTCAAGCCTTGTCACGCCTCACTGACTGACTTGACAGGTGACAACTATGCACCACATGTCAGAGTGTCACTCACTTGTCTACCTCTCAAGCTGTCACCTGTCAAGCTGACAGGTTGTCAAGCCTTGTCACGCCTCACTGACTGACTTGACAGGTGACAACAATGCACCACATGTCAGAGTGTCACTCACTTGTCTACCTCTCAAGCTGTCACCTGTCAAGCTGACAGGTTGTCAAGCCTTGTCACGCCTCACTGACTGACTTGACAGGTGACAACAATGCACCACATGTCAGAGTGTCACTCACTTGTCTACCTCTCAAGCTGTCACCTGTCAAGCTGACAGGTTGTCAAGCCTTGTCACGCCTCACTGACTGACTTGACAGGTGACAACAATGCACCACATGTCAGAGTGTCACTCACTTGTCTACCTCTCAAGCTGTCACCTGTCAAGCTGACAGGTTGTCAAGCCTTGTCACGCCTCACTGACTGACTTGACAGGTGACAACAATGCACCACATGTCAGAGTGTCACTCACTTGTCTACCTCTCAAGCTGTCACCTGTCAAGCTGACAGGTTGTCAAGCCTTGTCACGCCTCACTGACTGACTTGACAGGTGACAACAATGCACCACATGTCAGAGTGTCACTCACTTGTCTACCTCTCAAGCTGTCACCTGTCAAGCTGACAGGTTGTCAAGCCTTGTCACGCCTCACTGACTGACTTGACAGGTGACAACAATGCACCACATGTCAGAGTGTCACTCACTTGTCTACCTCTCAAGCTGTCACCTGTCAAGCTGACAGGTTGTCAAGCCTTGTCACGCCTCACTGACTGACTTGACAGGTGACAACAATGCACCACATGTCAGAGTGTCACTCACTTGTCTACCTCTCAAGCTGTCACCTGTCAAGCTGACAGGTTGTCAAGCCTTGTCACGCCTCACTGACTGACTTGACAGGTGACAACTATGCACCACATGTCAGAGTGTCACTCACTTGTCTACCTCTCAAGCTGTCACCTGTCAAGCTGACAGGTTGTCAAGCCTTGTCACGCCTCACTGACTGACTTGACAGGTGACAACAATGCACCACATGTCAGAGTGTCACTCACTTGTCTACCTCTCAAGCTGTCACCTGTCAAGCTGACAGGTTGTCAAGCCTTGTCACGCCTCACTGACTGACTTGACAGGTGACAACTATGCACCACATGTCAGAGTGTCACTCACTTGTCTACCTCTCAAGCTGTCACCTGTCAAGCTGACAGGTTGTCAAGCCTTGTCACGCCTCACTGACTGACTTGACAGGTGACAACTATGCACCACATGTCAGAGTGTCACTCACTTGTCTACCTCTCAAGCTGTCACCTGTCAAGCTGACAGGTTGTCAAGCCTTGTCACGCCTCACTGACTGACTTGACAGGTGACAACAATGCACCACATGTCAGAGTGTCACTCACTTGTCTACCTCTCAAGCTGTCACCTGTCAAGCTGACAGGTTGTCAAGCCTTGTCACGCCTCACTGACTGACTTGACAGGTGACAACAATGCACCACATGTCAGAGTGTCACTCACTTGTCTACCTCTCAAGCTGTCACCTGTCAAGCTGACAGGTTGTCAAGCCTTGTCACGCCTCACTGACTGACTTGACAGGTGACAACAATGCACCACATGTCAGAGTGTCACTCACTTGTCTACCTCTCAAGCTGTCACCTGTCAAGCTGACAGGTTGTCAAGCCTTGTCACGCCTCACTGACTGACTTGACAGGTGACAACAATGCACCACATGTCAGAGTGTCACTCACTTGTCTACCTCTCAAGCTGTCACCTGTCAAGCTGACAGGTTGTCAAGCCTTGTCACGCCTCACTGACTGACTTGACAGGTGACAACAATGCACCACATGTCAGAGTGTCACTCACTTGTCTACCTCAAGCTGTCACCTGTCAAGCTGACAGGTTGTCAAGCCTTGTCACGCCTCACTGACTGACTTGACAGGTGACAACAATGCACCACATGTCAGAGTGTCACTCACTTGTCTACCTCTCAAGCTGTCACCTGTCAAGCTGACAGGTTGTCAAGCCTTGTCACGCCTCACTGACTGACTTGACAGGTGACAACAATGCACCACATGTCAGAGTGTCACTCACTTGTCTACCTCTCAAGCTGTCACCTGTCAAGCTGACAGGTTGTCAAGCCTTGTCACGCCTCACTGACTGACTTGACAGGTGACAACAATGCACCACATGTCAGAGTGTCACTCACTTGTCTACCTCTCAAGCTGTCACCTGTCAAGCTGACAGGTTGTCAAGCCTTGTCACGCCTCACTGACTGACTTGACAGGTGACAACAATGCACCACATGTCAGAGTGTCACTCACTTGTCTACCTCTCAAGCTGTCACCTGTCAAGCTGACAGGTTGTCAAGCCTTGTCACGCCTCACTGACTGACTTGACAGGTGACAACAATGCACCACATGTCAGAGTGTCACTCACTTGTCTACCTCTCAAGCTGTCACCTGTCAAGCTGACAGGTTGTCAAGCCTTGTCACGCCTCACTGACTGACTTGACAGGTGACAACAATGCACCACATGTCAGAGTGTCACTCACTTGTCTACCTCTCAAGCTGTCACCTGTCAAGCTGACAGGTTGTCAAGCCTTGTCACGCCTCACTGACTGACTTGACAGGTGACAACAATGCACCACATGTCAGAGTGTCACTCACTTGTCTACCTCTCAAGCTGTCACCTGTCAAGCTGACAGGTTGTCAAGCCTTGTCACGCCTCACTGACTGACTTGACAGGTGACAACAATGCACCACATGTCAGAGTGTCACTCACTTGTCTACCTCTCAAGCTGTCACCTGTCAAGCTGACAGGTTGTCAAGCCTTGTCACGCCTCACTGACTGACTTGACAGGTGACAAATGCACCACATGTCAGAGTGTCACTCACTTGTCTACCTCTCAAGCTGTCACCTGTCAAGCTGACAGGTTGTCAAGCCTTGTCACGCCTCACTGACTGACTTGACAGGTGACAACAATGCACCACATGTCAGAGTGTCACTCACTTGTCTACCTCTCAAGCTGTCACCTGTCAAGCTGACAGGTTGTCAAGCCTTGTCACGCCTCACTGACTGACTTGACAGGTGACAACAATGCACCACATGTCAGAGTGTCACTCACTTGTCTACCTCTCAAGCTGTCACCTGTCAAGCTGACAGGTTGTCAAGCCTTGTCACGCCTCACTGACTGACTTGACAGGTGACAACTATGCACCACATGTCAGAGTGTCACTCACTTGTCTACCTCTCAAGCTGTCACCTGTCAAGCTGACAGGTTGTCAAGCCTTGTCACGCCTCACTGACTGACTTGACAGGTGACAACAATGCACCACATGTCAGAGTGTCACTCACTTGTCTACCTCTCAAGCTGTCACCTGTCAAGCTGACAGGTTGTCAAGCCTTGTCACGCCTCACTGACTGACTTGACAGGTGACAACAATGCACCACATGTCAGAGTGTCACTCACTTGTCTACCTCTCAAGCTGTCACCTGTCAAGCTGACAGGTTGTCAAGCCTTGTCACGCCTCACTGACTGACTTGACAGGTGACAACAATGCACCACATGTCAGAGTGTCACTCACTTGTCTACCTCTCAAGCTGTCACCTGTCAAGCTGACAGGTTGTCAAGCCTTGTCACGCCTCACTGACTGACTTGACAGGTGACAACAATGCACCACATGTCAGAGTGTCACTCACTTGTCTACCTCTCAAGCTGTCACCTGTCAAGCTGACAGGTTGTCAAGCCTTGTCACGCCTCACTGACTGACTTGACAGGTGACAACAATGCACCACATGTCAGAGTGTCACTCACTTGTCTACCTCTCAAGCTGTCACCTGTCAAGCTGACAGGTTGTCAAGCCTTGTCACGCCTCACTGACTGACTTGACAGGTGACAACAATGCACCACATGTCAGAGTGTCACTCACTTGTCTACCTCTCAAGCTGTCACCTGTCAAGCTGACAGGTTGTCAAGCCTTGTCACGCCTCACTGACTGACTTGACAGGTGACAACTATGCACCACATGTCAGAGTGTCACTCACTTGTCTACCTCTCAAGCTGTCACCTGTCAAGCTGACAGGTTGTCAAGCCTTGTCACGCCTCACTGACTGACTTGACAGGTGACAACAATGCACACATGTCAGTGTCACTCACTTGACCTGTCTGTCACCTGTCAGCTGTCAGGTTGTCAAGCCTGCTCACTGACTGACTTGCAGGGTGACAACTATGCACCACA